>JAECUM010000977.1:0-192580 GCA_016617855.1 Megalonaias nervosa | reverse complement strand
TCTCTCTCTCTCTCTCTTCGTAGAAAGATACCAGCGAAATTCCTTTAGAAAAGGAGCGTGGCTTATTTTCCACTGTTATAAATGATGGCAAAATGTAGTCAAACGAAACAACGGAAAGGTGAAAGTTAGAAACGGAGAATATAAACAATTTGTAAGGCTCCAAATTTCTGTCGATCTATGAGGAACACATTAAGTTGGACAGGAGAACGATTAATTAAATTTATGGGGACTGGCGCGTGTTTAAATCGCCGTAATGCACTGATTGGCAAATATCACTGTCATGGAAGCAGTGGTTCTTAATTAAGCCTTCGTTTATTTAACTGAAAAGGATAGGGGTTAACTTCCGATCTGTATGGAGAACTGTCAGTTTGAATTTTTCCAGAAATCAGTATTTGTGTAATCTAAGATTGTCAGACGGACTGCATTTTTAGAGCCTAGTCGGGGGGGGGGGGATATATTTAATTCGGATTGGTTACGCTGAATAAGGGGGCGTGATTCTACATGAAAACTCTCGGTTTAAATGTGCCTATCGCAACACTTTTAATCAGTCGACACCATTTTCTGCAAGAGAAAACAAAGGTAGAGGACTCCGGGTCGAATTTAGAAGAAATTCACTCGTAATTAGGATCCAAGGGATCGGATGTCTGGAAAAAATCTACGAACTCAATTCTAGCGGTAAAAACCTGAAGACACAAGGTATTTTGCGTCAATCTCACGTAATTTCTTGATATCCATATGATGATTTGTTTGATTTATTAGCTTATATTTGCATGATTTATTTGGTTAGATTGGTAGATCAATTTTCTTGATTTGAATACAACAGTGCGAGTTCATCTATATGAATCCGTACAATGATATTCTCTATATAAGTTTGATGAATCGTTTGAACGTATAGTCTCGTTTGTTATAGGTAAATATATATCTAGAATTTCATACCTTACTTTAGTTGATTTGAGTTACAAGAATCCGTGTAAATTCTCCGATTTAGATAATGTCACATATGATAAAGACTTGAGTGCATATTGACTGAAATTAACGTTGTTAAACCCTGTAGTGAGGTTTCATATATGCTAGAGACTTGAATGTGTGTATTCGCTCTAAATGCCGTAGTTGAGTCATGTAAGGAATTTCATTCATCATTTGTGTAATTAAGTCGGGACCGGAAGTGATGTCTCGGGATGTTGTTACTGTAAGCCAGAGGAAATAGCCGTTAGGAAGTACATTAATCTTAGGAAACTAGGTTTGTTTATGGTCTGCCGTGTTTAGTTAGACCAGATGGCCGTTGGTATCTGTTTGAGTTGCGATAGAACTTATCTGACATTAACGAGAGGAGAAAGTAATGATCTCTTCCCATTAATGTACCTAACAGAATACTTAGGTTGCCACTTTGTTTACTTTTACAAGGTGAGATAGCTCCACGTAACGTACCACTGACGTATCCAAGTGACGTATCCAATGGAAGTATCCATGTGACTTATCACGTACTTACAAAACCAAAGTGACCACACAAAGTTGGAGGCCGAAAGAGGCGGAACACCTGAGAATTTGGAAAAAGGGAAAAGTGGAAAGGACCCAGACTTACAGGCACAAGGAAGTCAAAAGAACAGTCGCAGCGAATTTGGACTGAACCAGAACCATCAGGTTGTGAATCTGTACAAGGCAGTGACTTCGATCTTTTCACTCGATTCGATGATGAATTCATTCTATCGCTTAACAGACCGGCTATTTGTATAAGCATATTTGTATTTGAAATTCGTTGAATAACTTAAATCAAAAAGTGTATCTTTCAAATGTATTGCATTATCACAATTGTTTATGAATTTTATTGTTTATGAATTGTTGATTAAATTTTATGGTTTGTACATGTACGGGGGCTCGTGTCACTCTGTTTTATGTATCTGCTCAGATCTTTATCTATTCCATATATAAGTTTCACACTTTATATTGATATTTGCTCGATCCAGGCAAATTAAAACGTCGGCGATCACCCTCTAGATAACGATAACCAAAACCATACAACCCACCCCAACAAAGCTGGGGGAGTACGCAACACAATTGTATGGTTGGTTACCATGCTAATTAAATCATACTAAAGATTTAGATGAACTGTAAATACATTTAAATGTTTGAATTACTTTTGCCTGGTTCCTCATTTCCTTTAGTTTATATTTCCAACTCGTTTCAATATGCTAGCCGATATGTGAAAGTCAGCGCGTTGAATGTTAAAGTATAATTAACAAAGCTGTGTTTGTAGTTCTCTACTTTTCTTATTTAAACTATCTTTCTTACTTAAATCACTAGCATGTCTTGTATTTATTTAATCAATATGAATAAATATATCCATATATATATATATATATATATATATATAAGTTATATATATATATATATATATATATATATATATATATATATATATATATATATATATATATATATATATATATTAACTTCAACAATCAGACATACTTACAGTTTTACATTTTTCCTTTCTAGTTATAAAAATGACGCTTCTTTGCTAAAACTGCATACCCCGCCCCTGTTTATAATTTACATTTTAATCATCCATGAATTAAAATCATTCTACCTGACAAGATTCTACTCTGTCTATAAACATACGCAGTGTTAAAAAACACATTTGTAATGGCTGGTCAATACACACTTAAGATACTCCCTTTCCCCCAATTTATAAATTCTATTTAAAATTTGAATGCAATTCAATTGCTATATATTTATATGCTGTGTTTTAAATACATTGGTGAAAATAATGGCTGGCCAATACATCCTTAAGATACCATTTACGTGCATACCGATTTTAAATATACAAAGACAAGAGAATGCAAAACATAGGCATATAGACAGATAGACTTTTATTTTTATTTCAGGGATGCAAGTGAAAATATTTTGGGCGACTGAATGTAATGAAGGCTATTACACGCAATGGATTACATGCCTAAAAAATTACACCTACTCTGTGGGGAAAATTATAGAGAACAATTCATCTATCATGTATCAACCGTTAAAATTGTTTAATGAGTTTTGTCAAAGGTAAGTGGTTTTACATACATGTAAGAAACACAGATAAAATAAATATCGCCCATGATCCGATCTACACACATTTTCATGTTCTGCAATTTTAAATGGACATTGCTGCGCGGTGGATCGATTTCATTTAAAACATTTAAACTAAAAATGACAAATGTGTCGTAAGTAAAGGACGACCTACGTCAACATACGGGTACAATATACATTCATGCGTTTGAAATAGGTTGCGGGTTATCATGGAAGAGTTCGACACTTAAGTCAAATATAGAAATATTTAAGTCATCCGATTTATCTGTCTTTCTGTTTCTAAAAACCTTTACTGACGCGTGCCCATTCAAGATGTTTTATATTAGAGTACCATATTCTAAATTAAAAAGAAATTGTTTTCCAAGGTATACTGTGTATATCTTGTGTACGAGCTGCTTTATAACATGAATTTGAAAACAATAAAATAATATTACAGTACCCAACCACAAAGCGGCTTGACCTGTAATACTAGGTGACATTGTTACATGTGGCTGACCTCAGTTAGGGTTATGTGGTATCATCGTTGGACATTTTATGTTCACATCACTCGTAGGAAACAGTATATAGATTTAACATTGGAATGATATTGATAATTTTTACATACGGGCTACAACGGGTTTGATTGCCCGGTTCCGGTAGGTGAAAATATTGGGTTTGCTCAGGGCTCATCCTTCATCTTGCCTTCAGCATGAAACTGGAAAAATCTTGGGGACACATTTCAACATGTTAATGGTTATAAATATTTTGTTTTAAAACAAAAATATTATGCTAGAAAGATTTTCTTCGCTATCAAAAACGAAGTCTTACAGGATAAAAACAGAGTCAATTACTACTCAAAAGAGTCAGATAGAGGTGTTTGACTGGTTGAATGCCAGTGATGGCGTCAGATCGAAATTATCAATTATAATTATTGTTCGTGGTTATAGCGCCATTTTTCAGCTCAAGATAGACTATACATATTTTGTGTTTAAAGTTAATTTTAGCTTTGCCATACTTTATACTGTTTTATGTCTGTTATGCCCTAGCACAGTAAGGATGTATGTTATTTGAAGGTATGTTAGCACAATACTGGATACATAGTGCCAGATTAAAGGTTAGGGTAATATGTAATGATGAAAAACTACCAAAATAAAGAGCAAAGAAAAAAATGTCAGAAATGGGGCCAACATTTTCCAGTTCATATGACTTTAGTCTTAGTTTATTGTCTGCGTGATAAGTAATTTATAGGATACTAGTTCAAGTTTCGTAGATGTGAGCTCTGGAAGCGTTTATTACACTCTTTCTTTGTTTCAGGAATGATATCAAGAATTATTTAATCTGTTTTGCAAATGGTATTCAAGTGTGCGCTGAGAAGGTGAAAGACTTGAATATTCCGCTGCATACATTGGAAGAGATGAAACAATACAGCTATACAAATATGAATTCTAGATGCTACCAGCTTGAAGGTATTTATAAATTTAAATTGATATTTTCATTCATTATACTATCAAAGTACTGAAAATACTATAAGACTTTGGCCATCTAAGAGTTGCAAAATATGGTTGACTGCTTTAGTGACCAATATTATTTGTCAGCTTCAAAATAAGTTTGATGAATTAATTAATGAAATCTTTGAAAACTTATTCATACCTTAGACATGTAACTACAGATTAAACCTGCTCTGATATTTTGCACGATGAAATTCAATAAATTAAATGTGGAAAAAAAGCCCACACAATAAAACAAATCCCCCCGCCCCCAAAAAATAGACGAACCATCTTTCTAACTTATATCCGTTATTTAAAAAGGTAAAATGGACAAGATATTCGCATGACAAGGAATATCAGCAACTTTATAATAAAATAAATAACAGTTATTGAAGAAAAACTCAGACATTGCTTAGTAAGCGTGATTTTGCTGTTTCTATTTTTTTGTTTGTTTTGGGCTTTTGGGGTTGGTTGGTTGGTTGGGGGGGAATTATTATGTCGTTGGTTAGATTAAAGTTTGTTCAAATCATTTTTGGAATTATTGTAAAAATAGATCAGCCAAAGAATGCCTTCCGTCATGTTCAGCCATCACATTTGAACTCTTTGGTGGAGGAAACAATCATACTATGCGAAGCCATGTTTGGTTTCAACCAACAAGCGATGTTCCGGCTTACGTCACGCGCCGTTCTGCATGTTTGCAGTATTATATGTGCGGTAGCTCTGACCAGTCAGAACGTCCTTAGCATTTTTCACGGTAAGCTAGAAAACTACAACGGATGCAAAGATGGTCATTTTGAACTGCCCTGAAACTGCTGTTGCGTAATAATAACTCACAGTGACTAAATAACGTGTCATCACTAACAGCAACGTAAGCCACAGTTTCAGGCTATCGAAACTAAATGATTTCTTCAATTTGGTAATTTCAAAGTCGCACGAGTAACATTAATAATTAAAAGTGCAGAGTATTTCATTAAATACCTCGGGTGATATTTTCAACAACTATCATTTCTTATGAATTTGTTGGTTCACATTTTTGTCGACGTTTGTCTGCCAAACACTCAGTGGCATAGCGAGGGTACTTAGCGCCCGAGGACAAAACATAAATTTGGCGCCCCCTTACTTAGCGCCCGGGGACAAAACATAAACTTGGCGCCCCCTTCGAGTGCATCTGAGATAACGAATAGTTGTATTTTCCTCATTTTGGCGCCCCTGGCACATGGCGCCCGGGGACAACTGTCTCCCCTGCCCTCCCCAAGCTACGCCACTGCAAACACTTACCAATTTTGGGAAAGTTTATGTATCACAATAAAGATTTTATTTTTAAGATCAGTGTCACTTAGTAAGTTTTTTGTTATTTTTTTTTTTTGGTGTGTGTGTGTGTGTGTGTGTGTGTGTGGTTTGCATGCTTTTCCTAACGCCGTTTAAAAAGGAGACATGAAACTTGGTTACCTTCCACGCCTGCCAAGTAAATAATGTTCTGTCACTAATGCTTTTTAAACGGAGACATGAAACCTTGGTTACCTTCCATGTCAGCCTAGTAACTACCGTTCTGTCACTAATGCTTTTGAAAAGGAGACAGGAAATTTGGTTACCTTGCATGTCAGCCTAGTAACTACTGTTCTGTCAAAGGAAGAACAGCCAGTTCTCATCATTTGAAGACATATGCCGTGGTGTCAACGTGTTGTGGTGTCAATGTACTGTGGTGTCAAAGTGCTGTGGTGTCAAAGTGCGGTGGTGTCAACATAAATAATGTAAAATTTCTAAGATTTTTTAACCTTCATGCTGAAGTCTTTAATTAATGCTGGAACTCACTATTCTACTCTATGCTGATGATTATGGTGTATTGATTTTAGCTTAAAGATTGAAACCCCAAGGCTTTCTATATATTTATATAAGCAGTAGCATGAAAAAAAGCTTAAAGACTGAAAACCTCAAGGCTTCCTATATATTTATATAAGCAGTAGCGTGATAAAAGCTTAAAGATTGAAAACCCCAAGGATTCTTATATATTTTTATAAGCAGTAGCATGAAAAAAAGCTTAAAGGCTGAAAACCTCAAGGCTTCCTATATATTTATATAAGCAGTAGGATGGATGGAATAAGCTTAAAGATTGAAAACCACAAGGCTTCCTATATATTTATATAAGCAGTAGCGTGATAAAAGCTTAAAGATTGAAAACCCCAAGGGTTCTTATATATTTTTATAGGCATTACAATTGAATAAGCTGCTCGCATAATTTACTGAAGGCATTAATATTGAATCAGGTTTAATAAGATTTGGGTCACAACTACATCACCAAAATCAAGCGGAGTAGTCTCTAAAAATTTGGTGTTAGATTTTCGTACAGATTCAAAGAAACCATTGAAAAATCGTTAGTCACAATTAGTTCGCTGTGTGAGGTTGACAATATTTACTTACTTTGACTATATGTGTACAATGTAATCACATTTTACAGATATTCTTGTCAAATATATATATATATATATATATATATATATATATGTATATATATATATATATATAAAGAGTATATATATATATATATATATATATATATATATATATTCCAAGTAGTCAAAATAAGGATAAAGAACACGAACTCAATGTCGTCTGTTATCATTTTAAAAATACGTTGTTTTCAGTTTCTAGATTTTGCTTAATAACATGTATGTTATGACTGCTCTTCCCTGTACGAATTCCCTCATCTTTACTTTCGAAGATTTTCTTATATAGTAATTCAAAGATACAGTTAAAAAAAATATATTCAAAATGTAAAGTGTTTGGTGGGAATACATTTATTTCAGACTTTTATTTTGCAGTACTGGAGAATGAATGGCCATGTCTTAATTCCTACAGTTATAAGCCTTACTTTGTCTGTATGTCCAAGACCATGATCATATCCATGCAATTCTGTAGGTAAGTAACCAGTTTTGTCAATCACATAGCCACAGCCTCGTACGATATCTTGTGCAAATCTCCTTGTTGTCATTTGTTCTTAAGGCAACTAATGACAACTTTTAGGTTATATAGCTTTGAACAAATTGTAAAACTTTACATTTGTGTAGGCAACAATGTATGTCCTTGTTCTGAAATTTCTGCATAACTTGTAAGGAACACTCCAAAGTCATGCCTTTTGCGATTAATATCCTGCCAGCATTATTTCTAACAGTTCGATTTGAAGTCACTTTGATAAACTGTCTTTTGCTTCATTTAAAAAGGTTGAATAGGTGTGAGCTTTATTTAAATTTGGCTCCATATTCATATAAATGTAGTTTAGGTTTTATTGCACAGGAAGTTAAATGATCTTGTGGAATTAGATGTAAGCCTCACCAAATCTCAATTGTACAAGAAAATATTTTCAGATGCATTTTAATAATAAGTTATATAGATATTTTACTTGAACTAAAATAATAAAAGGATAATTAAAATAAGCAAAGATCAGAAAACATTTTAGCCATATTTTCTGAGTTAGTTTAGCTCCAAAAGTTTTCATATATTAACTATATTATTCGGTTTGTGGAACTAGTTCTCACAATTTCACATCATGTAACATTGTGGCTTTCCATTGTCTGTAACCAGCATGTAATCCAATAATTAGATGTTAATTAATATTCATAAACATGTCGGAAAGTCAATTTTCACTACAGGTATTACATGGTGCAGCAAGAGTGTATCAGGAGTACGGTGGGGTCTGCGTGTGGACAGACAGCGGCGGATGCCTATGAGATGTGGTTATTTTCCGACATGGACGTGCAGGATTGTCAAATAAATCCTATTAACTACGTAGAAATTCTAAGTTGCAAAATTAGCAATATAGTTGGAATATATTTTGTAATATTTATTACATTATATGATTAATAGTCTTTGCAGTTTTCCATTTTAGTATATTAAAAATGTATTAGCGGTATTTTTTTCCGATTAAATAAAATATAGTTTAGAAAATGCTCCTTAAAGTACATACAACGTGACGTGTTATATATTCAGTTGTCAGATTCTCACTCATTTTGGCAGTATGAATGTGATTGCAAGAATTGTAAGCACCAAATATTCCATCGCTCTGAATTTATAACTTCTTCCACTGCATGTCTCGAACTATCATTACCCAACTGAAAGTAAATAAGTTTGGTTACAGACCGAGTTAAGTTTATAGTTAATGCATTATAAGCCACCAGAAAAACACCTGTTGTCCAGTATGTAGAACCCGGTCTCTACAGGCACTCACACGGATCAGATTAACCCACACAGTGTCTCAAGGCACTTAATACATAAAATGCCCAGCTTAGTGCTTTAATATTCAATAGACCTCGCTTTTCAATATTCTCAAATCTTTGCAACTCAAAGGGAACCTCTAATCAGCGATCTCTTGGAAGTCACAGTATCCAATTCAGGGCACTCAACGAGTCTAGTGAGCGGTAGACCTCGACACTCATCTTCAGCTAATTTACATATAGCATAAAAGACATCATACTTGCCACCTGCAAGCAAAGACGACGATGCTTGGTCACAAGTTCCTTCGTCGTTACTAGATTATATGATGACCCTGGAAGACTCAGCCTTCCGAGTTTCAATCGAAGCTGGTTTTTACCATCTGAGTTCTGCCGTCCTCCTCCCACTTCATCAACTATCTGGATCAGAGCCCCGGCATCAGTTGATACTTTGACTAACTAGGAAGAATCTAACTTTAAATTACTTCCGCAGTCTGGCAAAGTTGCTGACAGTTTGGATCGTCTACAACGTCAGTTACAAGACCCAAGAGTCAACCGGCTATTTTTCTCGCAAATGCTGCTTCCATCGAATTTTCGTGGGAGGTTCTACAGTTCCCATACCCAAATATTTCAAATGGGCGACCGAAATATCGCAGCCTTTTGGATGACAAAATCGTACTCCGTAAGTTTGGATTGGACGTCTTTTGTCGACACGCAGCCCTTGGTACGCAATATCGTCTCCGTGGGCTCTACGTTTGACTTAGTATCTATGGCAATCTTCCAACTGGCAGAACACAGCTTATCTTCTCCCATGCCGAACAAAACAGGACATGCGTGGGAGTCGGTCTCCAGAAAGACCCGAGTATTAAACACAACTGCTCAACACACCTTAGCCAATGCCTTAATAGCAGCTGCACACTTACAGATGGCGGAACAGATGCAGTGCTCTCTACCTCCATCTTTCTTAAGGATCATTATAAGGCCATGTTATGTTCGCAGCCTTTATCTTCTAATCTCCCATTTAAAGGTCAGGTTGACCACCAAGGAGACCAATTTCCTTCCCCACAACCTCAGCATCAGCGTAGAGACATACAAGGAAATTAACAAAATGAGCGCAGGGATGCCCCTAGGACAAAGACCTCTGGGAAGCAGTCCTACCGAATTTACACCCGTCGAAAACCACAATCCTTGATAACAAAAAGTGGATAAAAGACACTGAGAGTGATTGTTGTCGCCAAAGTTCTCACCATGACTGCCTCTATTTCTCAAGAAAAGATATCATCTTTACGCCGCCCTTACTACAGATCTCAGTGGGAGGAAGGCTCCAATTCTTTGCTATCGAATGGAAAAGATTTGCAATGACTATCAATGGACTCGACAACTGGTTGTCGAGGGACTCAGCATCACTTTCAGCACATCTCTTCCACTGTCCAGGGTCTCTTCAGCTACAAATGTCCCCACAGACCCATTCAAAGCCACCATATTGCAGCAAGAAATAAATGACCTCCAAGAAAAAGGGACCACTCCGGTGGCCTAAGTGGTTAGGGCATCCACCTCGGATGCGGGAGGTCGCGGGTTCGAACCCGGGCCAAGTCATACCAAAGACTTATTAAAATGCTACTAGTAGCTGCCTCGTTTCGAGCTCAGCATTAAGAGGTTAGTGTTTGGACTGGTCAGCCTGGTGTCAGGATAATGTGACAGGGTGGGACATGATGCTACCTGTCTGAGTCATACCAAAGACTTATTAAAATGCTACTAGTAGCTGCCTCGTTTCGAGCTCAGCATTAAGAGGTTAGTGTTTGGACTGGTCAGCCTGGTGTCAGGATAATGTGACAGGGTGGGACATGATGCTACCTGTCTGAGTCATACCAAAGACTTATTAAAATGCTACTAGTAGCTGCCTCGTTTCGAGCTCAGCATTAAGAGGTTAGTGTTTGGACTGGTCAGCCTGGTGTCAGGATAATGTGACAGGGTGGGACATGATGCTACCTGTCTGAGTCATACCAAAGACTTATTAAAATGCTACTAGTAGCTGCCTCGTTTCGAGCTCAGCATTAAGAGGTTAGTGTTTGGACTGGTCAGCCTGGTGTCAGGATAATGTGACAGGGTGGGACATGATGCTACATGTCTGCGGCATGTTGCTCCCGTGCTAGACATCGATATAAATTGCCACACTGCAGACATCGTTGCGATATGACTAGAAAATTGTTAAAGCTACGTTAAAATCCAAATCACACATCACACACACCAGAATGGGGCGGTAGAAATCGTTCAAAATATAAATTCTCCTTGTTTTTATTAAAGACTTTTTTGGTCCCAGAGGCACGAGGAACTCTGTGCCCTGTCATGGAACTACACGCCCTCAATCAGTTCATTCGTACTCCTTGGTTCACGATGGAAACACCTTGATGGGTTTTGAATACCTTCCAGGAGGGAGACTTTACAATCAATGTGGACTTAAAAGACACATATCTTCACTTACCTATTCGCACAGCTTCCAGGAAGTTCTTGAGATTCGCCTACAAAAACGTAGTGTACCAGTTCAGGGCGCTTCCTTTTGAACTCAGCGTCAGTCCCTGGGTCTGAACTTGTCTGATGAAACAAGTAATGGCTCATGTTCGGACCATCTCTATGGCGGCAACATTAAACTACCTAGACGACATCCTCCAAACACATCATGTGAGTTATATCTTATAGCACGACATGATGACCCTTGTTATTCTGCTCCTCAATATGGGCTTTCTCGTCAACAAAAGACAAATCCGACCTAGTACCGTCTCAACAATTTGTTCATCTAGGTATTAAGTTCAACACAGGTAAACAGCACATGTCTTCGTCAGGAACGGACATTACAAATCGGTACCATAGTAGATTCTTTACTTATGAGGAACACTATCCGCTTGAGAATTCTTTCGCCTACTAGGCCTGCTCAATGCGGCAGCGAACCTCATCGTCCTAGGTTGCCTTTTCATGCGCCCATTACAAATGATTCTTTTATTACAATGGAGGCCGAAAGTTTGCACACTGGATCAATTTCTCGTTATGTGCACAAATATGAGGTACCGTGTCTGGAAATGGAGCAACCTCACATTGCTCACATTGGGTATACATCTGCAAGTAAAACCACCAGAAATCAGTCTGTACAGATGTATGTACAGAAGGGTGGGGAGCACACTTACTACCATATTTAAGGGAAGCCAGTCGAGTGTGGTCTCCCCAGGATGGCATCTACATATCAATATTCTAAAGATGAAGGACATTTTGAAAGCCTTTAATTGGTGGCAGGAATACTTAAATAGAAAGAGTGATCGCATTCTGTCCAACAGCTCCACGGTGGTGACTTACCTCAAACGGTGAGGTGGAACCAAGTCCACAGACCTTCGCATCATGGTGTGGGATTTTCTTAAGTGGTGTCTTCAACGACAAATCCACGTCCAAGTTCTTCATATTCCGGACGATTAAACGTACTAACAAATTCACTGTCCCGGCACAGTCAACTAATACAGACGGAATGGTCTCTTCATCCCGCTGTTTTCACTCAAATATATTCCCGATGGAACCGACCATTGGTGAACCTATTTGCGATAAGGTGGAATACCAAACTCCCAACCTTTGTCTCACCAGTCCCGGATCCGAAAGCCTGGGCAGTCGATGCTCTATTCATATTGGCATGGACTGGACGCATATGCTTACCCTCCAAAACCTCTGATTCCAAAGGTGATACAGAAAGCAAGATAATTAGACCGTCACTTTATCTGGATTGCACCACTCAGATGGGAGAAGTCGTAGATCAGCTATCTCATCAATCTCTCAACGAAAATTCCCAGGAAAATCGACATATTCCCTACTCTGCTCAACCAATCACGATGCAGTCACTTCATACTAATCCAGAGCTACTGAACCTGCACGTCTGGATTATATTAATCAAGGCCGCAAATATAAATAGTTCTCACAATCAGTCATGGAGAATTGCTCAAGCAAGACGACTCTCCACTCTGAAATCATATGAAGGAAAATGTCAATTTTTCACAATGTGGTGTACAAAAAAAAAAAAACACATTATATCTCTGCAGGCATCCATACCTTGAATAGCTAATTTCCTCCTCTGGGTCTTTGAAGAAAAAAAGCAAGTACAATCAAAGGTTACCGCTCAACGATTGCTGACACCTTGCGCCATGATGGAAGAGAGGATATCAGACAAAACAAAAAATTATCTGACCTTTTCTCCAACTTTGTCTATGCACGGCCTGAAACATTGGCTCTGTGCCCAAAGTGGAGCTTATCATGCATACTAACCTGGCTGAACAAGACACCATTTGAACTCTTTCAAAGACATCAATGGTTCATACAAGATCTGCTTCCTCACTGCATTTAGTGATGGCAGGCAGTGGACCCAAACTACATGCAGTTTCGACAAGACAGGCAAGTTTTACTCTCACTTGTACCAGCTTTCATCGTCAAGATGAGGCTCCTGTCCAAGAGAAACCAGACTTTTGCAATGAATTCACTATATACTGTGGACCCTTCATTTCAAGGCTACCTACATGGAGGGAAAAATTCTCAATCTTTCAAAGCTGTTCCCTGATGTATGGAGTCTATTTTCCAGTCGGGTTACCTAGGAGGTGTCTAACATGTGTGTGTGATCAGATTTTAATGTAGCTTTAAAAAATTTTTAGTCACATCACTACGATATCTGCATTGTGGCAGTTTATGGTGATGTCTAGCACTGAGGCATCATGCCACAGACATGTATCATGATGTCCCACCCAGTCACATTATCCTGACACCAGGCCGAGCAGTCCTAACACTAACTTCTTAATGCTGAGTGCCTAGTGAGGCAGCTGTTAGTACCATTTTTGTAAGTCTTTGGTATGACTTGACCAGGATCGAACCCATGACCTCCTGCATCCGAGGCAGATGCTCTTACTACTAGGCCACTGGAGCGGTCTGCTGTCTAACATACTTTAGGGGAACAGAGATGGTCTCTCATGGTGTGGAATGTTATCTCCCTCCACCTCTTACCTATTCTCCTAAGGTATTATGATTGGGTAACCTATTTGAAAAAGAAACCAATTTTTCAAGTAAAATATATTTCTTCGATAATACTTACCCAATCGTAATAAACATAACCCACCAGCCTCCTTGGAGTTACAACCATACAGAGAGCATGCCTTCCACTCCAGAAGTAACTGAGATATTCACAACATTTGGCTCCAATCTCTGTACCATAGAGAGATCATGCTTTTAGACTGCCACCTAAGTGGGCAGATAACTTTTGACATTTTTAGGTTAAGTTTTTATCTTGAAGGGCTGGATTTGCAAGGTAGTTGTTCTCCTAAGGTATTATGAATGGTTAAGCACTATCAAAGAAACATATTTTACTAGAAAAATTGGTTTCTTCCTTTTCTAATGTACCATAACTTATTTGCTTTATCACTAACACCACCTAACCCATTTGTCTACAGCACAACCCTCTCCTACTTCCTCGATGGCAACAATTCCTGGAATTTCCTTCTTATATTGATCTTCAACTAGGCTCGATATCAACAGTAAAGCTTAATATTTAATAGAACTCTACCACTGTTATATAAACTGACACCAGGCAGATTAAACATTTTGCATATATGCTCCACACCAAATAATCAAGTAATCCATAAATAAGATATTCATCTGAACTGAATACTATTAGGGTGTAAAAATAAAACAAAAGAATTTGCTACAACAAGCATTTCACATTAACTTTATTAAGTATCTATAAGATACAAATCAGGAAAGATATGGATTACCAGCCTATGATCTACATGCACAATGAAATCAGTGCTAAGACCTAAAATATCATTCTACATTAATATCTCGTACAACCTATCTAATTTACAGTTCTACAGCAACTAAGGCTAAATAATAACAATTAGGAAATAAATATTAGGTACATTTTAGATACATGTATTTTGGACAAATTAATTAGGAAATACTAAGTACATTCAAGATAAGCATATTTTGGACAAACTAAATGTTTAATAGTATCATTAAAAAAACGATTTCCACATATTCAGCAGAACAACAATTAAAAATGATGAAGGTTTTAGATTCCCCACTCCAAAATACCAAAAACAATAAAAAATTACCAGAGCAAGATTGAAAAATTGATATTTTAACTGTTTTTTTCAACAATATTTATCATGGATGGTAAATAAAGATGAGATTTATTAAACAATAACTTAAATGTCACTTATTTTGGTCTGCACTTCCTACTTCCTTTATATTTAGAGCTTATATATATATATATATATATATATATATATATATATATATACATACACACACACACACACAACATATTGATTCAGACTAACAGATGATCACCTACTTTTAATTAAATCATATTATTTACTCATCATTTTATATAACACATAAAGTTTGGTTACCTTAAGTTTGGTCACATCACAGTCAAAGGTCGAGTTCAATTTTTTTTATATTTCAAAACATCTGGAGTTCAACTACTTTAGACAGAATCAAAAAGTTGAGTGCAATTTTTATATTTCAAAACATCTGGAGTTCAACTAATTTTGACAGAATCAAAGAGAGAAGCAGGCCTTCACAATATTCTTTTGAAGAAGTTGCTTCAAATTGAATCGACTCCAGTATCATATAGGTTACTTCCCTTTCTTTCAAGGAATTACATCCAGAGAGTTACAAGGCCAACAAAAAACAAACATGAATATCTTAATTTTTAAGCGATAAAACATTATATGAAGTACTATACAATTATATTTATTTATTTATAAACACAATTTTATGTCAACTGATCGAGAACTATTTCTTTACAATCATGTTCAACTCAGAAATGTGTTCTTTATGCTAAACAATTTACAGTAATTGCCAAAAGGGAGGTAACTTGAACAATTCACAAAAGGAAAATTCATATATTGAGAAGGTAATTTGACAGTCAAATAAATAACATCACAGTCTCCTATAATTAATATGACACTAAACATGAGTCAATTCCATGGCCCTGGTATTAATTCTGTGAAAAATAATCATGCAAGATCATTAAAGTAGCTTGTATGCAATGTACAAATTTATTTTTTATCTATGCTGTATTACACATAAGTTCTCTCAAATAATATTACTTATTCAGACTGGAGAGTGTTTGAACGCAAAGGTGATCTACAAAATTTTTCTCTATTCAGAGAAAATTAGGCATAATTAAAATATTCATTGATGTCAATCAAGTTATCATTTCTATCTCTTCTTCTTTTGAATTTGGTCTATTTTCAATTGGATCTACATTCAGTTTGGTTTACTTTCAATTGTATTTACATTCAATTTGGTCTACTAATTGGTACTTATGGCACCACCCCTAACTACCTACCAAGCTGCAATGAAAACACTCAGCCATCTAAATCTAAGTGATGTTTTAGGGGTCCTGAGTAATTGCTGTGGCGGGGGGGCTGAAACTTTTTTCCCTATTCCAATTCAAAATAAAGTATGATACAAAATGTTTCTTTACTGTTGAAGACAGATTATATGTAAAGAAGGATGGTAATTTTTAACTGCTTCTGAATGACACTCACTGAAGCTACTTTTTTTTTAAACAGCACATGAAAAATTCAAGGCTAATGTTATACACAGTGAGTGACTCAATGTGCAATAAATAAAAGAATTAAATTAGAAATATTTATCAATAAAAATAAAGGCTTTATTGAGACTGATCTGGCTTCTGTTTTTTATCAAATTATCATACTACACCTTATCTTTTCAAGAGTGTCTGTGAGAGAATGAATAAAAGTGGCAATATTGTGAGCAATATGACCTTTCCGACTTTTGACATTATGACTACCTTGTCAATGAGTGTTTTAATTTCAGGTGATTTAATAAGTTGTTCCCTCTGAGTTACAATAGCATTGAATAGTTTATATTCTGCATCAATTGTTTCTTTTAGAAAATGGTAGCAAACACTGCTATGGTGATCCGTGGACAGCAAAGCTAAATGCTAACAATGGATGCAGGTATTAATAATCATTTTGTAACAAACACTGAAATGCTGATCCTGTGTTATTTTCAGCTCTACTGTTCACAATGATGATGACTTTTACTGAATATACTTGTTTAGAAGTTGAATCAAAACTTCAAACTGCACATACCTGGATCTGCCATCACATAATGTTCAGGTCGATCTGGGTCTATGCAGTTTGCTAGGAGTAATCAGAAGAACAAACAAAAAATCTGACCACTTCTAACAATCTGCCATGACCCAGCTCTACCTGTGCATCATATCTTGGTCTGTGCCGCTTGTTGGACTCCACCTTTAAACAAGTATGTATGGTACTTTGAGGAACAGCTGGAATCCACTTTTGAATAAGTATGGTACTTTGGGAAAAGTTCACATCTGTTTTGTTTTATGACCTTGTTGACAATAAAGAAGTGCATTTTTAGAAGACATGACATGTAAATTTAAGAATACAGTATTATGGTACATCACAGATGGAAATGTATTCCACGACTTTGGACATGTGTGCAGCAACGATGCAAGTATTTATTTCATACATGCTAATATCATCCATTCAATAATAAACAAAGAACTACTTGTATAAATAAAATGAGTTTCAAGTACAAGTGCAAACTTTTAAAAATATGTCAACAACAATAACATAATGTGATTTCTAACATAGACAAAATTATAATACAGGTTGTTTAAAGCACAATTCTTGTGGTCCTTAAAAGAAGGGAAACT
The DNA here is from genome assembly GCA_016617855.1 of Megalonaias nervosa. Classification (NCBI taxonomy): domain Eukaryota; kingdom Metazoa; phylum Mollusca; class Bivalvia; order Unionida; family Unionidae; genus Megalonaias; species Megalonaias nervosa. The sequence continues at coordinate 175,103 of JAECUM010000977.1, read as the reverse complement.
GAAAAAGACAAATCTAGCATATATCTGAAAGAATGTGATGCACTTAAAACTTCTGACAATCTCACAAATCTCACAAAGAGTTGTTACAAGACTCTGAGATAATAAAGAGTCATTATTTACATTGATATAGCTATGATGTATTGAACTGAAGTACAATTTACATCTATGTAGCTATGAAAAGTATCAAACTCAAGTACAATTAACATCTATGTAGCTATGATGTAATGAACTCAAGTACAATTTACATTATGTAGCTATGATGTATTGAACTCAAGTACAATTTACAACTATGTGGCTATGATATATCAAAACTCAAGTACAATTACATCTATGTAGCTATGAAAAGTATCATACTCAAGTACAATTTACATCTATGTAGCTATGATGTAATGAACTCAAGTACAATTTACATCTATGAAGCTATGATATATCAAAACTCAAGTACAATTACATCTATGTAGCTATGAAAAGTATCGTACTCAAGTACAATTTACATCTATGTAGCTATGAAAAGTATCGTACTCAAGTACAATTTACATCTATGTAGATATGAAAAGTATCGTACTCAAGTACAATTTACATCTATGTAGCTATGAAAAGTATCGTACTCAAGTACAATTTACATCTATGTAGCTATGATGTACTGACCACATGTACAGATAACTGTCAAATATTCGAGATTATTTTAAAAAATACACTGAATGATATACCCAGATATTCCATGAGAAACTAAATAGTTTACATTTTAATTTAGTTTTGCAACAAGAAAAATTAAACTTTATGATCTGGAACTTATCATATTTACATTTCTACCTAACACCTGATAACAAAATGCTTGGAAGTTCTCTTCGCAAATCATAAATGCATCATGGATACTGAACAGGAAAACATTATTTAAATAAATCTTTTTCTATTGTGATGTTTTCCATCCACCTCCCCCCCCCCAAATTGTTATCTGAATTTTCTTTTTATAAAATAAAAAAATCACAAAATTTGGGATAAAACTCAACAAATTGCTCACCCCAATCAAAAACGTAAGTGTCAACAGTGAATTACAAACAGAGCAAAACAGCCAACTTAACTCCATTATTATAATTTAGATGTTTACCTGCTATCCTAAAGTATTAACTTCCAATATGCTTTAAGATACAAATGGCTACTACCATATATACTGATGTATAAGTCAGATACAAATGACTACTACCGTATATACTTGCTTATAAGTCAGATACAAATGACTACTACCGTATATACTGGCTTATAAGTCAGATTCAAATGCAAACAATATTGGATAATGTGCTGGCAGATCAAAGTCTATATTTTATTCTAGTGATTACTCCAAACCAACTGCATGGACTCAGATCTAACAGTGCATTATGTGATGGTAGATTAGGGTCTGTGCAGTTTACAGCTGGATCTCACTTTTGTGCAAACATATGCAGTACCTTCAAAGGTAAATTCGAAATCAAATTACAGAAAATTAAACCAAAAACTTTTCCCATTAAACTCAAACTTCCAATGATGTATATAGAAGCACATACTAAAACAACCACAAAATCATTCAATGGTTAAAAACTTATAATATTTGTATGTTTTCATGAATTAATCAGTCAAGGTTTGCATAAATGGGTTAAGGGAAATAGGTTACAACATGCAACATGTACTGTACATAAAATTTTAAAATGGACGTCACTATTCTTAAATCTCAGATAAAGAGTAAAATAGTCTTTATTCACATCACAACTTTAGCATGTTCACAACTAAGATAATGAGTATAAAGAAAATAATTAACTTCTTGATATGTATTAATTAGGCCTTCAATTACAAGCTTTGCTAATCTCAGTGAGTTGATAAAATTAAGTGGAACTGTACATTAAAGAAAGTTTCATTACTTTGAAGTTAATCAATAAAAAATATCAAAATTTCAGTTAGGACGGAAGGTCAGAAAAAAATTGTACGGTAAAAATTTGAATACAGGCACAAAATGGTAACAAAGACATGCTATTAATTCTCTATATATCCAACCTGCTTGCATAACTTCCTGATATGTAAACAGAAAAAGACATCACAAAATAACCTCTCTAAACATAACACGGTGATCACATTCATCTTATAACTGGATTGCTGTATGCCACTAATAGGATTATTAAGCAAATACAAGAAAACTATATGCATTTTACAAACAGTACTAAATGCGTTCATTCAGATTGAAATCTTTTATTTAAACGGACCATCTACTGGAGAAACCATGCAAGCATCAACACTAACATTGGCTATCAGTTATGACAAAATGCAGGTTAATTTTTTCAGTCAAATTGATTAGGTCTTCTCAATACCCTCTCTTTGCCATCATGCACTTTAATATGTGTAATTACTGAAAATTAGATCTATTTACAATTAACATGGATCCCACAAACTATGCCAGAGTTCTTTATAAATACTTGAAAAGCCATTTTAAATCATTTTATGTCTAACTTCATCTTGTTTACTTATTATTTTTGTCTTTTGTAAAATATTAAAATTATTCCAGTGTAGTAGATTTGTTTCTTCTTTTCTTATTTTACAACGTACACTACTTCTACCCAATGCATGTAGAAAAAATTGTTTTTCACATATTTGGAGAGGCTAGGTGAATAAAGATCTGTTAAAACAAAAGGTAAAATAAGAAACATTTGAATAGGTTCAAACCTTTTTTCTTGCTGATAAATGATAAAGTTTTTATTACAATATATTCTTGTTTACAGGTTGAGTCAAACTGCAAACTGCACAGACTTAGATCTGCATAATGAGCTGGCAGATATTGGTCCATGTAGTTACAAGTAATCAGTAGAACAATAACACAGACCTTTATCTGCTGGCGCATTATGTAAATGCAGATCAGGATCTATGTTGTTTGCAATTGGACTCAACTTACATGCATGTATGTACAGTACTTCTATAATGAGAATACTTTACACCTCTTCTTACTATACATAATATAATGAATTATTTTGGATATTTTGCTACCTCTAACTTCTGATTCAATACATGTTTCTGTACACACTGGTATGGCACATTTCTATAATTGTCTTCATTTAATTGTGGGAGAAAAATGGAAATAAACAACCACATTGTAACATTGTAAACAAACTCCAAACATGAAAGATGGGAGAAGGGAGAACTTTGTGAAAATTACTTTCAGTATTCCTTTATTATAACTCTGCTCATGGAAATAATAGAGTTTACTGCCTAATATCGAGACTGCCTTATAATGAAGTACAATTTACATTCAATTTTAGGACAACCTAATGAAATGGGATCCATGACCATACAATTCTAATCACAGAAATCTATGTTTCAATGAAGGACTTTACAGTACGGGAAGGCTGTGTGTTGTACAAAATAGAGTTATAGCATCCTTTTCATACATGGCATATACATTTTATAAAACTATATCTCACATAAAGGCTTACAGCTGTATAAATCTTAAGTTCAGATTATCTATCAACACTTAACTGGCAAGAATACATGTGACATTAAAATTATGTCCAACTTTCACTTTCCTGATATACATACGGTCAAGAGATCTTTGGGCAAATGCATGAATAACATTTTTGCCTAATTTGATTATTTATTGAAAAAAATTATTATGTGATAGGACCATGCTAGAATTAACTTTTATTCAATGGTAATATATGGTGTTTCAAATTGTTTTCATTATATAGAGTATTGGAAAATTAATTCTTGAAATAAATTAAACTTATTCTCATAACTAAATAGCATTTGTACTGTATATGCAGAAATCAGATGTCTTACATGTCACTGTATCTCATAGCCCATTTGCAGTGATGTCTTGCATGTTGTTGTCTCTCATGGTCATTTGCACTGATGTGTTTCACGTCACTGCCTCTAACAGCCCATTTGCACTGGACAACATGCTATAAATTATTGCATAGAGTCCGGTGAAAAGTTTGTTTAAAAAAACAAAACATTTTGGTAAAAGAATCATAAACATTTTTTAAAACTGTCTGATAAGAACTTAAATCAGTTCTTTGCATTATGTAAACTCGGATAGATCTGAGTGCATTATAAGCATATCTCATTCATGTTTTATGAAGTCCAAGGTGCATGTTACCCTAAAGATATACAGCCATATAATGGTCTACTGAGATTCAAATTAATATCAGTCCAAACTTTTGATATACCGCACTCTATATTTTGGTATTCTCTGGCTTGTACACAATATGTGGCTTGTACACAGTATGGCATGATGAATCTTCTAGCTTGTACACAGTATGGCATGATGAATCCTCTGGCTTGTACACAGTATGGCATGATGAATCCTCTGGCTTGTACACAGTATAGCATGATGAATCCTCTGGCTTGCACACAGTATAGCATGATGAATCCTCTGGCTTGTACACAGTATGGCATGATGAATCCTCTGGCTTGTACACAGTATGGCATGATGAATCCTCTGGCTTGTACACAGTATGGCATGATGAATCCTCTGGCTTGTACACAGTATAGCATGATGAATCCTCTGGCTTGTACACAGTATGGCATGATGAATCCCTCTGGCTTGTACACAGTATGGCATGATGAATCCTCTGGCTTGTACACAGTATAGCATGATGAATCCTCTGGCTTGTACACAGTATTGCATGATGAATCCCTCTGGCTTGTACAAAGTATTCCATGATGAATTATCTTCCAGAATGCAAGTTTAAACAGAGAGGTCCAGGACTGCCTCTGGGTGAGACACTTCTTAACATGAGAACAATGTTCTTGCTATGTGAGATAAATGTTCTGGTGGTTCTCCTTGCCTCAGTGTGGAAGAATTTTGTTAGTGAACAATGTTATTCAACTAAGAACTTGTACCATCTCTGAAGCAGGAGTGGATAAGAACAAAGACAGTGGAAGATGTTGAATTTGGTGCACCATATTTATTGTTTTGAGATTAACTCCAGCTGTTAAGGCAATTCTGAATGTGCACTTCCAAGAACACACACTATGAATGTGAACTTGGCATTGAAGCAGTCCCAAAACCATTTGTCCAAAGATGGTCTAGGATTTCAGATTCTTTCCTCAGTGTTCCAAAATTATTTCAAGTATGGCATCTCTGATCATTATTTTTCTATAATCCATCACCCCATCAATCACATGTTAATGAACTACTGAAGAAGAAAAGTTTCCTTAAAAATAAACTGTCTTCAATCAGTGTGTGAAATTTGAAAATTAAATCCTTCTGACATCTTAAAATGACATGGATAAGTACAAAATCTTTTATCTATATATTCTCCAAGTCCAGGTCTTCATCATCACTGACATCTGTAACACTGACAAAAGAGCTTCTGTTGGAGGTACCTCTGGTCCCACCTGGATTGACAGTACTGGCCGCTGAAATACATATGAAACTTTTAAATAGCACCATCTCACTACTAATTTTTAAGGTTCAGCAGGAAACACACAAGCGGCTAGGTCATAAAACTGCCAAAGAGACCGCTTTCTCAGAATGATTTACAAAAAGTATTAAATTTGTTTTTAGAAATGATGGATCCTGCCTATGTTTTATAAATTTATCTTTAATATAGACTAGTCTTAAAATGGAAATTCATGTGGTGTGATATAGACAAAGAAGATGTGCTGGCTCATTAAGAGCATTGGTAAAACTGTGGGGTTTGCCAGGAAGCTGTAAGATACCCATTATGGCTAAGAGTTAGAGAATCTATGTTGGGGTTTACACTGAGTCAAGGAATTCCTAGTCAAGGGGTTACATTATATGTTTCCCGATGAGGCATAGTCTTGTGGGGGAGGCAAATAATGTAACCCTGTGACTGGGATTTCCTTGTCTTGGTACAAACACTGACATACTTAGATGACTTTTCTCACCCAATCTTTTCCAATTAAATTAAAATAACCCTATACTATTGCAATTTAGTTAGCAAAGTATTCATCAGATACCATTATAACTCAATATAAATGTCATCAGGTTTAGCAGTCTTTATGAAAATCTTAATAACTATTCAAGTAGAATCTAGCTATATGTGTCACTCTTAGAAAGAAAAAATAAATGAAGAAAAAAGTTATAATTGTTAGGTGTCGGAAGTATTGCACAATGAGCATCTCAAGCAACGTGCTATTGTTGTTCAAAATACTACACATTTATAAGAATATGTTGATGAGGGCAATGGGGTGAACTGTCAACCCTAAGGGCTGTTCCATTAAAACATATACCCCCCAGGGGGAAGGCACTTTCAAAATCAACCAACCCACAACAGAAGCAATTGAAAAAAATTATGATCCACGATCAGATATGTTTTAATCGAAAAACACTGCCCCCTAGAGAAGCATACTTTTTTTAACATAATTTCTGGCTATGGGTTAGTGGGTGGTAGAAGCGATTTTAATATTGGGTTGGGGACAGAAGCGATTTAAATGACAGCTGGCTGGAGGTAATCTACTGAATTCTTATAGATCATATAATCAACTGCATATTTTTATTTGTATTCATTTATTTTAATCAATCTTTTGTCCTTTTGTTTGTTTGTCTGTCAGCCATGTATGTCTCTGATACTGTGAAATCACAAATTTTCTTGGTGGCTTATTATTTGTAGATGTCATTGATCAGTCCCTTAATACCTACTAATTTAATGTCCATGAATATAGATTTTATATTAGGGATTTCTATTCTAATACAGAAATCATGAATTTGTATCCTTACTAAACTGTGTTTACTAAAGTGATCACTATGTTTTACTATTTTTCTTTGTTCTCAGGCATGCTGCTTTTGATTAGAATAATAGTTAAATCTTGTATTGCTTTAAATGTGTGGTCAGATGCTATGATTCCCTTATTATTTTTTTCAATAAATGTTTTGGTAAACGTATAATAAATGATTTGTCAGAAAAAATCATTAATGCCTGTGAAAGTGATGTCGCATTATTTCTGCCAACTTTTACACTATATCATTTCTTGTAAGGGATCATCCAAAAGGACCTCCGCAAAGATGGGGGGTGGGGTGTGTTCAAATGCGGACAAGGGGGGAGGGGGTTTAAAGGACCTTGCGGACGTCTGCACGCTAGTATTTTTTGTTTTGATATTCTGTGTTGAACAGCTGCTTTATGCCTACTGCGTGTATTCCTGCATGTTTGCGGACGTCCTTTATGGGTGATACCTAAGTATAAATTATTTGTTAATTTCAATTTGTACGATTTGTGCCACAGAATATATATGAATGGGTTGGCATTAATACATAGGTCTGGCCCCCAGTGCCCGAGGTCGATTACATGGCCCACATATCAACCCTGCTAGATGGGGACGTCCGCAGCCGGGGGGGGGCGGAGGGGTAAGCCACACGCGAACAAAAGCGGACAAGGGGAGAGGGGGGGTAGGAAAACAGGTATTATCTGCGGACGTCCTTTATGGACAACCACTAAGAACATATATTTCAGTTACCGACGTCTTATTTATATGCCTTGTTGCAAGACTAATATAAAGTTTAAAAAAAAAAAAAAGAAATATAGCAAGTCAAACATTTTTATATCATAAATTATATTTTTAAAAATGGATGAAAGTCAAGGAATCATTTTTTCCCAGAGTATTCGTAAAATCAGTGTCAGTGCAGTTAACTGTATTGTCAACAGCATCATCATCATCACTGATGGTCTAGCAGTAACATTCTGCACTTTTAATCCAGTTGTCACAGGTTCTATCTCCCACTTCTAGTCTTTCATACGAGACTTATACATATGGTATAAGATGACTGTCTTGTGATACAGATCTGAGGGGCTTCAAAGGCCGAGTGGTACAAGATGCTTGTCATGTGATTACTTGCCTCCAATGTGTTCTTCCTCCACCTAATATACTGTTAACCCACCCCCAAAAAAACAAACCAAACTAAATCAACCAACTAATCAACTGTGGCAACAGCAGCAAAGGTACTAGTCCATCATTTTTGCCACAGCTGTATGAGTTTATAAACTTTGACTCTAGTAATTTTTGTAGACCTTTGAATATTGTCAATTATGCCTTTCTGACAGTTACCTAAAAGTCATCATCAGTTGGTACAAATGGATTTTTCATGGTAAACATACGAGATGGAGAAGTCTTGAGCAATCCTGCATCACACGCTGCCAAAAAGTTTACATTTTAGCTCACTTAAAGTTTCTCTAGCAATGTCCATTGTTCCAACCAGAACTGTTATAACTTATTCAAGCTATATTCACCGATATCTGGAGATGTGCATCTGTAATAAATATTTGTAACAAAAGTATGAGAATGCATCAGTGTTTTTCAATGATGCATTTGAACTGAGCAACAACCAGAATCAACAAACCAAGAAATGAAATTATTCACATCTCTCAGGCAGAAGTACAGTGTATAATCATAATCTGCCAAAAGATTTTTCAATCTTAAATTTGCCAAATTTTTTTCCAATCATACTGATTCAGTGGACATAATCACCAGAATGGACAGAAACAGACCAAAACAGATATAACCAGAAGGTTAAAATCGATTTGAGTAGCTAAATTCATGTAGTTTAGTTAACTGTACACCCTTTGTTGTCTTCCCTTTGATGTAATTTCTTACTGAAGCTGAGAAAATAATGTTGCACACATCAAAAAAGAGGCACACTTCTACTCATTATTGTTGTTATTATACTTTTCCATTCCAGCCTGTTCTTATGATCTTGTCCCCCCACATACTGTTTGTCTTGTTTATGATATGTATCTAAATTTGTCACTTACTTTTCCTGCTACTATACTGTTTGTGAATATGCATATCAATGTGAAATGAAACGGGGAGACTAAATCCAAGATGGAAAACCTCTAAAGTTCTGGATGTATTCTGCTTGGATTCCATGTTTCTGCACAAAACTCAAAGTTCAAGACTCGCTGTACTAATTCAGTTCCCATTGTAAACCTGTGCAAACATCATGATATTAAAATTCAATAACTTAAAATTTTGAGTGCTCATAATCACATCTGTATCAGTATAGACACATCTATGAAGACAGCTTTTGTGAAAAGAAAACCGTAACAGCTGCACCATTTTCTGGATTGACACAAATTTGAAATGTGTGCTTTCAATACTACACAGAAGAGTCAGCTGCTGATTTCAGTAACGAGTCTTCCAAACTCAGGTCTGTAAAGTGACAGAAATTATATTAATAAAACAATGTCCCTGACTTTTATCGGTTACATGTAGGACAAGCTCTCAAAAGATTCTTTTTACTAAAATCTTACTTTCATTATCAACCAATCAGGGACAATCAAACCACGTATACTCTATTTTATCTTCACTGATTTATAGTATGGTTCTCGTTCTTTCATATCTGTTGTAATGCTCGTCCTTCAACAACTCTCAATGGTTGTATGCCTTTTTTGACCATGCTGACTGGACACACTGTAAGATAATGTTCAAGTAACAGAAATACCATGGGATAACCAGAGACCAATAAAATCAAATAAAATGGTCAAGTTATCTACCCTGCAGGGATGCTGCCAGGATTTCAGGATTTAATCAAAGTTTTGTGTGTGTGTGTGTGTGATCTCCAATGAGGAAGTGGTGGCAGAAGGAATAGCCATTGTTAAATATCTCCCTAACACTTTAATATCTGTCCTCTTTCTTACTGTTCCACTCTGTTAAGGCTCTACTAAAATCAAAATACTCAAAGAGATGTCATCTCTTGTTGTATAGCGATTATTACTGTGATGTCATTGGGCATGGTCACATGGTTGTGGTGGGGTCTTGGTTGGGATGGCAGAAAGACCATAGGCTTACTCCGTATTTTACAGCTAATTACAATGTTGTCAAAAGAATTAAAATTTTTCTAACAATTCAGTTGGACTCGGATTATATACTTGATTCATAGTCAATGAATAGGTTCTAAAATTGATGTGTTTATTTTGGAACCATGTTCCTCCATCACATTCAAGATCTGAATATACCAAAGGTGAAATTAGAACAGTTGCATCCTAAATTACTATCATGGCTACTTTAAATGTTATTTAATGTGAGACTTTAATGCCAGAACTCATAGGTTCAGTGATTTTTGAGTTAAAAAATGAATTTCTTCCCAAACAACTCAATTTGGTGCAGATTACATTGTTTTTAATGATACTGAGAATTCTTGATGTGTAAAAATTGCACAAGAAATGAACAACATCAGATCAGGAAATTGATACCACTTGGGAAAAACTGATAGGAATACGCAGAAATAATGATAGTATTATTTAAATGGAATATGTGGTTACAATACGAATGCTGGTTCTACAACTTTGCAAAATACATCTTGTACAACTATTCTGTTGTTTCTAACAACACTCTGTAATAATGCCAGAGATCTCGGAAACGCTTAATTACGCGTATTTGGACACAAATTTTTGATTTGGGACGCAGAAAATCACCCACACAGTAGTCCTCCGTACGCACGTTTTTGTTGCAAACAGGAAAGTTTTGCGGCAGAATAAATATGTTTTAATCACTATGAAAACTGAAGCAATGCTTTTATTTTAGTTTGTTGCTGACTTCTTTGATCAAAGGTCGCTGGCTTGCTTTGATGAAGGTGCGTGTGTTATTGAAGGCACCGCTAAAGGCTCCCTTTGAAGGACCAAACAAATACCCGTTTGTTATTGCTGCGGCAACATCAAATAATTGTAGAACATTGAGACAATTTTTTTTTTTTTTAAATTTCCTGAGTATATATCGGTGCTTCAGAGGTAATCAGTGTTCACTGAAGTTGCAGCAAAACTATTTTTTGTCTTTTTTTTTAATTGCCGTCGTGTGGTCGACTGTAGTCATTTCACGTTCCCGCCCTCAGAGGTGGTCGATTGTAGCTAGTCAGTAGCATGGCTAGATTGATTATATTACAGCATACAGTATCAAGGTCAGATATCAGCATAAGCGGATTATGATATAACAATGCACTGTTAGGGTAGTTTGTCAATATGAAATAAGGATTTGTTTATGTAACAATAGATTCCAGTGCATTTTTATATCCAAGTTTGCGGCTTCCTGTCATGGTGCCTTTGAATTTCTCCACTCCAAACCCAAGAATGAATATACCATTTTTATCAGCCAAAAATGTTGTCGCCAAAAATATCGCCAGATGGTATATTTTGTCGCCAATAAGGAAAACAAAATCACAATTTGCGACACTGGCGAAGCCCAATGTGATCACTGTTATTGATTTCATTTCTGATTGTTGCCATATAAATATTGCCTGCGAACTCGAAATCAAGAGACTTGGACAAAATGCCATTTGCAAATTTAGACAAGTATTTTGGGGTTAAATGGAAAAATGAAGAAGATTTCAAAGAGATTCAGAACTGTGCTAAAGTTGCTAGAACTGATAGTTCGGATGCGACAGTAGCCAAGTGTAAGAAGAAAGTATGTGATGCCTGGCTTAGTGGGGACTGCAACTTTTGCTGGTGGGACTGCAACTTTTGCTGGTGGGACTCCTATTTTTACCAAATTAGGAGTCCTGGACTCCTAGTTTTAAAATCCTAGCGAGACCTCTGATGGCAATAATTTTTGCACACATGAAGTTGACCCACTTTATATTTTAGTCTCTTGCTAATTAATAGTTTTAGATTTTACAACAAAACTATGCACATTTTACCTTTATCACACCTTTAATACATGATCACAAATATTTAGACTGTAAGAAAATAAAAGTTACAATTTTATTAAAAGTATTGGTACCAGTAAAACTAAAGGAGATGGTAAAAAAGAATCAGGATGAAACAGATTAGTAGTGTAGTAAAGAATCCATATATCAGAATGACATCAAGTATTTTTTCATCAATTTCATCATTAGTTAATGACACTGCTTCAAAATGTTGTGTACTAGATAACAGTAATCCAATTTGTAATACAAATACCAAATGATGGCTTGGAACTAAGTGCCAAAAGGTCTGCAGAAAATATCAACATCCTCAAAATATACATAGGAATAACCAAACACAAACAGGACAAATTTTATCCATCTTGCTTTGAGTTTACACAGTTCAGTTAGTTTCTTATGCTTAATGTCATTTAATTTTTGCACATAGAGAGCATTTACTTCATTTGGTAATACATCTGCATGATATGAAAGTTAGTCTCGTTATTCTTTTGTTGCCATAGTGGTTCTGCCAACTAGAGATCTACACACACTTAATTATGTTGTATGGGGATTCTCTGATGTTCCCTATGAGCGTTAATATGTTGATTGTTTCTGAATTTAATATGATCCTCCTCCTCTGTGTACGAATATTATTCTGTGCTGAGAACTCCCTTTCATTGCCTGCTGTCTGAAGTGCATATGCATAACTAGCCTGAACAAGCTACTGTTCTTTATGGTTGTGCAAATTTACAACATCTCACAGGTATGGCCCCATGGCCATGGGTATTCTCTTCGATATCTCTGTTCCAAAAAGAAAAGTTTTCACTAACATGAACTCTGCCAAAGATTCACTTCCATGAATCAGTGCTTTGCTGCCTCTTATGCCAGATTTTTTCTCTTCCATAATGCTGTATTAGGATTTTAAGTCCAACATTCCCATAGTCTGCTTGTTCAGACATGATTATCTTGAATAAATATAACCGGCATCCTGTCCATCCAACATGTACATCGGACTCGCACTCAACATCAATTTTGGGCCCAAAATCACACACTGGTATTTCCAGTGACATTTTCTCAATGTCCAACAGACTGATATACATGAAATTCATTGTCATCATAGCTATCACCAACCAGTATTTGCCGACTGAAAACGTCGTCTGACGACAAACCTTGTTGTGATTCAGCCATTTTGGTTTCCTGTGTGGCCCTTATTTGAAACACGCATTTGTAAAACTTCCATGATGACAGTAAGGTTAAAACTCCCATAAATGCTTGTTCCAGGGCCCAATGAACCAATCAAATTTAGTTTAACAGCCATTCATGTCGAACTGAAGTATCCAGCTATTTTAACATTTGCCCTCCTGAATCTGGATGTCGCATCAAGCGCAGCTACACTGCTGCTGGCAGCGCGAATTACGTCGCGAAATGCATTTTTAAAGTTAAAAGTTGAATAAAAATTGCATACTGCGCAAAGCATGTTTTATATCTGCGACGTTGACGTAATTTGGGGAACGCATATTACTGCTTTAAAAGTACGCGAATTCATACAAATTAGGTGCACTCGCGTGTACTGGCATCATTTTCCGACCCAATGTTTTATTCATGTTAGACCGCTAGGAGGAGGTTAGATGCGATTTTAAATATATATTCATTATTTTTTCTGACAACCCCACCAGCGATTTCACATTTTGTTAACACAACCCACAACAGAAGTGATTTTCCTAATCAACCTTCCACTGTCAGAATCAAAATAGTTTGAAACACAACCTCCTACATAAGTTTTTTGGAAGTGCCGTCCCCGGGGGTGATATATGTTTTACTGGAACAGCCCTAAGTAAAAAAGTTCTACGTATAAGAAAATAGAAACATAAAATCAAGTGATATTATTACTGTATTATCACATTTAATCAATGGATGTCATATGAAAATACCAATAATTAATAAATATATTTTATACAGAGAACTTTCAACTTCATCAGTTCCAATTTCGAAAAAGTTTTATGGTAGGTAATGGTACGATACATTACAATACTAGGTGCAGACTACTGTACAGTTCTAACTAAGTTTATGGTGATGGAAGAGATTTCTAATTCATGATATTCTTGGAAATTTATTTTTTCTTTCATGGAAATATGGCAAGTATTGCTATTACTAGTGCAATGATAAGCTACATGGAAATCTGTTGGAATATTGTATGGACTGATGAATGAACCACTCTGATTGGTAAGTGCAGAAATTTTCATTTGTTTACAATGTTTGATTTAAATGGGACTGTTTCACAAACTTTGAAGAACACAGGTCTGACATAACACATTTGTTGCTGTTTTTGCAGTAGCTCTTGAGAGAGTTTTGATATTTAGCCAGTGATGTGTGTAGCCTGTGTGCCTGGAACAGCCTCAGTACAATTCATTCTACACAGCATTGTAAACTTTATCCTATCTGTAGCTCAGCAAATTTTCATGTCAGTGTCATTAAATGTAGCTAATAGTACTTAATTCATTTCATACGACATATTTAAAACTATGTACTTTTAGGTACATGTAATGATGCCGACCTTAAAATATACTGAGTTAGTCCTACATGCTGTGTGGAACGAACTATGGTTTCTAGCATGATACCAAATAGCTCGACTTCGTGTGCATGTGTGCGTCTATCTGAAAATGTTTTGTATGATGTGTTAACACAGTTGGAGAGACCTTACGTTGCTATATGGGTGTTTTTTTTAAAATATATCTATTGTTATTGTTGTTGCTGTTTGATTTTACAACAAACCCATCAGGTACAACAGAAGATAAGGGTTTCTTCTTTTTAAAAGTAGTTCCTAGTGCATAGTCACTGAGATAACCTGACTGAGACAACCAGACTGAGATAAGAAAAGTAAGGTTAGCAAAACAGCTAGATTTCTCTGTTGCATGGGTGAGAAAATAATGACTTAGTATCAATATACCAAATTATTATGAATTTCCAGACAAGAATTATCTAACTGGTTACAGTTTATGAGACATACTAATACACATTTTTGTGTGAAGCATTCTATATCCTTGTTTATACTTATTCTTACTTATTTCACTTCAGCGATATACCAGATGAATCATGTATTTCTTAGGCTGATATGACATGTCTTTAGTTACTAGTGACCTAACTGCCATATTGTAGTTTATTTCCATTATTATAGTGGTTATCTACATGACATATAGGTCAAATAATTACCATGTAGCAGGTTATGGCCATAAATTAGTGATGGATTAGATAGTAGGTTATTTCCATGATTTAGAGCAGGTTATATACATGCTTGTAATCAGACAGGAATATTCTTACTTGTAAGACAAGAGCATTCTTGTTTGTAATCAGGCATAGAGCATTCTTGTATGTAATCAGGCTGGGGGTATTTTGTATGTAATCAGGCAGGGAGTATATTTGTTGGTAAGCAGGCAGGGAGTTTTCTTGCTTGTAATCAGACAAGAGTATACTTTTTGTAATCAGGCATGGAGTATTCATGTTTGTAATCAGGCATGGAGTATTTTTGCTAGTAATCAGGCACAGTGTATTCTTGTTTGTAATCAGGCATGGAATATTAGTGTGTGTAATCAGACAGGAGTATTTTTGTTTGTAATCAGGCAGGGAGTATCTTTGTGATCAGGCAGGGAGTATCTTTGTGATCAGGCAGTGAGTATTCTTGTTTTCAATCAGAGCAGAATATTCTTGTTTGAAACTGAACAGTAGTACAGTCAAACCCAGTTGTCTCGATTACGTCGGGGGTGTAAAAAAATCGTTGACATGACCGGGTCCCGAGATATCAGGGTTTAGTTGATAATTCTACTGCAAAACAATGATTATGCATCTGAAGTACCAAACATGAGGAGTTTTATTTCTAAAAACAAATGGCATTTCTAATGCACAATAAAAATAATAATTCAGTCATGTCTGGTTGCAGAAAAAAGACGATTGGATGTCTTTTAAATGAGGTTAAGTAACAAGTCACACAATTTTACAACAATAAGTTACTGCAACAATGTCAGTGGTCTAAAGTTGTTTTTATTTCCCTGCGAATAGCCTCATCCCTTTGGTAGCCTCAGCAAGACAATGATTTTCTCACGCTGTCCAAAATCTAGGCTAACTGAAGTACATGTACATGTAGGACTAGACTTTTTTTTAATAAGTATTTTCTTTCCAAGAGTTGACTTGTCACTAGCAGCAAAATGTAACTGACCAATACTGTGCATGAAAATCAATAAAATTTTTTTTGATTGTCAGAGGTTCCTTTACATCAGTATATGCCAGTTTTTACTGATAAAATTTGCTTCTGTACTGGAAGAAGATGCGGCTGTTGGTATTCTTGTGGGACAAACTGTAAAATGTGTCTGAAGTCTTTAAAGTTAACTGTCCCAACATCAAATTCTGTATGAAGCCAACTTATTTCATTCATACAGTTGCAGTCCCATATCCCTCCCGACTTTGATCAGTGACCGTCGGCAAGAACACAGCACCAGAAGGAGGGTCGGCTAATCTCTTTGATGGAATGCAAGACTTTGATATTCAAGACAAAAACAATACAAATGAAAGCACTCCTATTTCTGTTTCAAATTTTAATCCTATCAGTTGCATTTTGCTTCATTCCATTTGTGTTGAAGAATACATAATCTTGGTACTGCGATCAACAATTTCATATAAAAAATACTGGGCGCAATGGATTTTTTTTTTTACAATACTGTTGGTGCTTTTTATTTACTCTTGTTCAAAACAAATTAATAACCATGGGGAGGGGGGGCAGCATAGTTTGGAATTTTGCGGGTTTCTATTTATAGATTATTGTGAGTCATGTGATCTTGCCATGCTGAAGTTGAAGGCTTACACTCGCACCAAGAATGGAAACACTTTAACTATTACCGAAAATTTGTTTTAAATATGTTGCATAAAATAAATTAGGTACTTAACCTGATAATTTTCCGAGTTACAGATAAGATCAAATGAACTATATTGTCGTGATGTTGACATGTGATAGTGTCCATTTTGAACGCAGCTTATGTAAAGGTCAGAAATGCATTCATTCAATTTCCTTACCCTAAAGTATTGTTTACAATATAATCTTCTCCACTCTATGCAAGTGATAAACCATGCATTGATGAGACTGGTTAATTAGCATTTGTAATGGTAAAATTTGGTCTTGTAGCGACTTTTTCTATCACTGCAGTTACGAAGTACTGGTAATAGCGGAAACGCCAGATCATTTCTCGTAAAATTGCTCTGAGATGGACATTAAGAGTTGCATTTCGTCGAATTAAGTGGGTCCACATGTTACTTCAGACTGAAACTTATGCCTGACATAACAGGGTTACCAACACAACAAGGGTCAAGAAAAGCGGGGAAAAAAATAGCATAACAAAGAAGGATTTTTTCGGGACTGGACCAAAACGCTTGACATACATGGGTTCTGGAGATAATCGAGGTTGAGATAAGTGGGTTTGACTGTATTCCTACTTGTAATCAGTCAAGGAGTATTCTTGTTTATAATAAGGCAGGAATACTTTTGTCTGTAATCAGGCAGGGAGTGTTCTTGTTTATAATGAGGCAGGGAGTATTCTTGCTTGTAATCAGGCAGGGAGTGTTTTTGCTTTTAATTAGGCAGGGAGTATTCTTGTTTGTAATCAGGCAGAGAGTATTCTTGTCTGTAATCAGGCATGAAGTATTATTCTTGTACTCAGGTTAACTTGATATTACTGTTTCTTTTTTCACAGGACACACTGAAATTTTTCAGACAGCAAGCTGTGTTCTTGATTTTTGTTTTGCTCAATGATAGATCAGCTATTCTGATCTGTCCTCAGTCATATTTTGTGTAGAGAGATATTTATCATAGTGTGAAATACAAACATTTTGCTAGCTGTGGAAAATTCTGCTGGTTGTCCTGCTAAAATACCCCAATATCTGCAATCACAAAAAAATAAAAAGTTGCTGAAACTGAAAACTACTCCTTTTCGAGAAAAGTGCCAAATGTCATGTCTGTCAAAATAATCACCTGTATAGTAAATATGTCATACTTGTAACCTTTCATATGATTATTAATACACTGGACTTGCATGGCAGACAATTAAATAAATGCTATTTAATTAAACTTTCATTGCTTTTTTTAAATAACTGTATAGCAAGTGATATTTGTGTGGTTTTATTTGGTGGTTTTAATTTAGTTACATTCATGATCTATCTGCCTTCCAAGAAATAAAGTATTCATGAAAATTTTTAAAAAGGCTAACAAAACACAGGGAGGAATATCTAACGGACAGCAACAGCAGCAAAACAAAAACAGAAAAGAAAACCCACTAACAAAACATTGTTGAGATCAAAAAGCAAGAAGATTTGGCATTAAAAGATACCCAGCTATTTTGTATGCAAGAATACAATTAGCTTCTTTACATGCTCATGTCTGAGATATATAACAGAATTTAAATTTAGACTTTCTAAAATTTTAATCTGGTTCATTAGAGTTACAAACTGTTAACAATTTGGGAACTATCAAGCTGATCTTGAGTTTTGTGCTCACAAAATTTTGTATATTTTCAGACCTAAACTCAAGCTCAAAGTAAAAAATGACTTTCTGTAACTTTACTCCCTGTAAAGTTAGAATTCAAGCTTAAAGTCCAAACTGACTTTCTGTAACCTTATTCTGTGTAAAGTTAGACCTCAAGCTCAAAGTCCAAAGCAACTTTCTGTAACTTTACTCTGTTTAAGTTAAAACAAAAGAACTTCAAGAATATTAACTCTGCTTCTTCTCTTTGCCAAGAAAAAGTTCCAAGAGAAAGATGTAACCAAAATGCTGTGGCCAGGTATGGATGTTTCTTAGTATAAACTTCCAGAATACAGGGCCAGATATGCAACTTAAATGTCATTCTTACTTTTAGCAGATCCTCCCCACTGGCTCGAGCCATATGTGTTTGTTGAGAAAGACGTACTGGCATGGCTTCCACGGCTGGCAGGTGTTCCTTTTCTGGAATACAGGAGAATATACCATATAGCAAACATTTCCGACATAAAATTTAGTGTAATAAGAGGCCAAAGTGGGCTTAACCTTTGCTCACATAACTTAACAGTTGACCATTTCACTTAGCAGACTTATGCAGTAATGTATTTTATGTAATTTTTGTACTGTTTAATTATTCTTACACTATCCAGTTATCAAAATAGCAATTCAACAAATGCATTATATATTTTCATGCAAAGCACTATTTTTTTCAAACCCTTTACATTTTCACACAAAGAGGCTGCACTCAAACAGAACATATTTCCATTTTATAAAAACAATATGAGGTTATAATCTTAAACAATTAAGGTGACTTTTGCTGTTTTTTTCTCTGTGTTACTTTTATCCTCATCTTTTGATGTGTTTAAACTGAAGACAGGCTCCCATATCACACAGCTTTTAAAATATATCAAAGTACAATTCAGATATGTCTAATGACCAAAGTATTGTATTGCCAAGTATAGGTTAAAAATGTTGATTAACTTTGGTTACATTCTTAATTGAGGCATCAAATAATGGAACAGGAGATTAAGAAATAGAAGAATTACCAGTTTTTAACCATGCAGAATGATCTTTTATCCTTAGTTCTTTTACTAATTGTTTAACTATGTTTCAAAACCTTAGAAAACTACCAACGAATGATTTATATAGTCAAATGACCAACATATTACTAATTTAGGTATATGCTTGATATAATCTCACCTTTAAAAATATAACTACTTGTTGCCTGAATTAAAACTTTACCTAGAAAAGACAATGGTAAAGTCCCTAAACTTTCTGTTCCAGCAGATGCCAATAAGGCCTTAAGAAATGACGATGAATCACACGAAGTCATGAAATTTTTTTCTCAACAGAAGCTCACTTCTTGCTTTTTGTGATTAGGTATGCTAAAATCCAGAATTTAACTTTGGGCAAGTTATATTTCATCCATAGTAACATCTGCTTATGCTTTTTAAATGGGTGAGACAAATTTCTGAGTATGAAATGGAGGATCAAAATTTTGTGCCAGGATGTCATGCTGTTTTTATTTATTGTATGTTTTGAAACAGAAGAACCCATTTAAAAAACACAGGGAATGTAGTTCCCCATAACATGTTCACCATCAAAACTGCATTCAAACCAATTTCTGATTTATTAGAAATCTCAAAATGTTTGCTTATTTCTACAGTCTGGATTCTGAAAAGTTTGCTCTGACTGTTAATTTACATGAATTTAGATGCCTTCAATTTTGGTGATGCATGGGTATTTCTGAATGTTGTCCAAATGAAATTTTGTACCATTTTTGGATACAAGGAAATATACCAGTATATACTTGGGTATTTAATCAGACAATGAAGAAACTATGGATAATAAGATTGGTTATGCATAGGAGGACTTGAATCCTATTAGTTACACAAACTCAAAAATATGGTGGCCAAGATAACTTCCAAGGAAGAAACTGCAGAGAATAGGAAGAGACTCAAAATTTTCAATCACAAAATTTGTTGTTTTTATTGAAAGTGCCAAATGAAAATTTGATCGACTTTGACAATTCCTGTCATTCTTAGTGCCAATACAGCATAGACATATCGCTGAAAATGTACTAAAATGATCAACTGCATAACTCAATATATAAGTGTGTAACTCTCTTTCTGTTCTTAGGCTGTTAAATTTTTAATTCAGTTCCAAATAACGCATTTCTTCTTAGCTGATATTTATATGTGCTTCTTTATTTTATCGGGATATTGTCTAGATGTGGAAGCAATATCTATTTTTAGCAAAATCAATCAGTGGAGAACTAAACTGAACTGCAGCCAATAAAAAGGGTATAACATGACTTTCAAAGTTATGGTAGCAGTCAACAAGTGCTCACAACCAAATGACTGGACGTTTTTAGCGTGTCCACTAAATTTTACAAGTAGAATTTGTAAATAAGTAGGAATTCAGTCGTATATCAGAAAACGCTGGTCAATCTGCCTAAAAAGTGCAATTAACAGTGTAAATATCGCTTAAAAGGAAGCACCATCTGACAAACGAAACACATCATGTACACACATAGCACAAGGATGAAAGCCTGCTATCCACAAAAATATACATGGGTACCTTTTTACAAAGTTGCTTCATGGGAACCCTAAAAGCAACCCCTTTACAACTGTATAAGCAAAGTTAACTTATAATGAGGTATTTACAACAAAACTGTGTCAGTGTAGTGCAATACAACACTGACACAAATAGACTCTTTCATGATGTGAGACCACATTATAATTGGTTCTCGTCAGAAAGGAACTAAACTCTAGTAAAATAAATTAATATGCAATGTTAGAACAAAACTGAAATAATGAATTTGCATCAATGATCACACCCACATTGTCTGAAGGGCGGAAGTATAGAAAGGAGCTTTATAGTGAGTAAACAATTTAACTGGATCATTTTTCACATCCACATTTAATGAGTGTCAGTAATAAACTGAGAGGTTTACACTGATGGACTAATCAACTGGATCACTGATCACACCTACATTATTAGGGGCAACAGTTTACTGAGAGGTCCATAGTGAGGGACTAATTTAACTAGATCACTGATCACACCCACGTTATGATGGACAGTAGTGTACTGAGGGACCAATTAAATGAATCACTAATCACAACTACATTATGAGTGGCAGCAGTTCACTCAGAGGTCCATAGTGATGGACCACTTAAACTGGATCACTGATCACACCCACATTATGACGGGCCACAGTGTAATGAGAGACCAAATAACCGGATTACTGATCACACCAACATAAGGTGCAGCAGGATACTGCGGGGGTTTATACTGAAAGACCAATTGCTGGAGTTTATAATGAAAAACCAATTAACTGGATCACTATATCATATCCAGATTATCAGGGGCAGCAATATACTGAAGTGGTCTACATTGAGGGACCAATTAACTGGATCACTTATCACACCCACATTATGAGGGGCAGTAGCATACTTACAAGTCTATAGTAAGGAAAAAATTTAATTTGATAACTGATCATATCAACATTTTATCAGGGGCATTAATATACTGAAGTGGTCTACAGCAAGGGACCAATTTAACTGGGTCACTGATCACACCCACATCATATGCTTGGCAGCAGCACATTGAAAAGGTTTATAGTGAGGGACCGATTTAATTGGATTGATGATCACACACATTATACAAGTAGAGTAGTATACCCAGGGGGTTTATAAGGAATTGACACTATGACTGGAATACTGGAAAGAAATGCCAATATGTTGTAGAAGGAATAAGACAAATTAATTTTATACAACCTTTGTGCTGATTTATTTTCTTCTTCTTCCACTGGAGATACATCCCAATCACTGTCCGAGTTAAAATCCTGAAAGTATCAGAACAATGATGTCAGTACCACACAGAACAATTCATGCCATTATCACACAGAACTATTCATGTCATTACCACACAAACAATTCATGTCAGTATCACAGAACAATTCATGTCATTACCACATAGAACAATTCATGCTATTGCCACACAGAACAATCCATGTCAGTACCACAGAACAATTCATTTCATTACCACACAGAACAACTTATGTCATTACCACACAAACAGTTCATGTCATTACCACACAAACAATTCATGTCAGTACCACAGAACAATTCATGTCATTACCACATAGAACAATTCATGTCAGTACCACAGAACAATTCATGTCAGTGCCACAGAAGAATTCATGTCAGTACCACACAGAATTCAACATAGACATAAAAAACTATGGAGGCATGTTTTTTAGTATACTTTGTTTTCATCTATATTTTTGTTTAGAGTTAATTATCCTTAAAATGTTTAAAAAAATTAATTGTAACTGAAGTGGATTTGTATGTATCAAGAGTAAGAAAAAAGAGCCAATTGCTGAAATATTTAAATTTGATTAATTTTGCATTGAAAATGTAACTTTCTCAGACAAGTTCTACACAGTACTCTTAATGGCAAAGATTTTAGCCCTAGTTAGTCTTAGACGTTAAAATAGAAAAGAGCATCTGGGTACAACACAGACCTATGACAAATGTTCCATACAATGGCATCTGTTCAAGGCAATACATCAAACTCAGGAATCTCCTGAATACTACTATTAAAACTTGTGAAAGACTTAAAATCTTTTAGAATTAAAATTCAGATTTTGTGCTGCCATACTTCTTTTATGGCAAGAAAAATATCATTATAAATGAATTCTCCGAAGAGGCTGACAAGTAGACATGAAGCTGTATAAAGACTGGCTGTATAAAGACTGACCAGAATATCTCCTACTGGTACTTTCTTCTTGGCATCTGCTGCTGAACCCATTATGTCAACTCCTCCAACAGGTTTACCTCCTGCTTTCCTTCCCTATAATTGAATACAAATATTTACAGGTACACCTACACAGCAGTACAGATAAGCAGATATTAAACTTTAAAATTACATTACATCAATTGCAATGATGACAGACACTAATACAGAATTGAATAATGCAAAACACTGTCCTGATGACAGACACTAATATAGAATTGAATATTGCAAAACAGAATCCTGATGACAGACACTAATATAGAATTGAATAATGCAAAACAGTGTCCTGATGACAGACACTAATACAGAATTGAATAATGCAAAACATAGTCCTGATGACAGACACTAATACAGAACTGAATAATGCAAAATAGTATCCTGATGACAGACACTAATACAGAACTGAATAATGCAAAACAGTGTCCTGATGACAGACACTCATATAGAACTGAATAATGCAAAACAGTATCCTGATGACAGACACTGATACAGAATTGAATAATGCAACACACTGTCCTGATGACACACACTAATATAGAACTGAATAATGCAAAATAGTGTCCTGATGGCAGACACTAATATATAACTGAATAATGCAAAACAGTGTCCTGATGACAGACACTAATACAGAATTGAATAATGCAAAACAGTCCTGATGACAGACACTAATACAGAATTGAATGATGCAAAACAGTGTCCTGAAACACTCCATGCATTTGCACTATATGACCTTATACCCTGATCTTCTGACAGTCATAAAGGATCTGGAATGTCTTCTGATGAGCCTATGAGGACAGTTTGATTATAATCCACTGATCACAATACCAGAGGAAAAGAGATGATATAACCATTTAAAGAATTTTCAAGTAAAAATCTGTGCCCAGAGAGACAAAAAAGAAAGATGGATGAATTGCTGGATGGCCTTTGCTGATTGTGCCACAATGTCTGTAAATGAGGAAAAAACAACACACTTTGATGATCATGGCATGTATAAATACAAATTGACTTGCAGGCATGTATGTCAGTAGTGCTCTCAATCAAGGTGTCTAGGCTGTGTTCAGATTTCTGAAATATGGCCATCCATACCAAACTGAATATGGAGCTAATTGCTACTGTAACATAACAATTGGCTTGCATCATGTTACAGTAGCAATTAGCTCCATGCTCAGTTTGCAGTCATCAACACATTGGTTTTCTATAACAAACTCCTAGCAATCAACAGACACATTACAGGCCTGAGAATCTTGAAACCTTCATCTGTTTGCATGGACAAGAAATCAAGATTCTCAGGCCTGTAATGTGTCTGTTGATTGCTAGGAGTTTGATATAGAAAACCAATGTGTTGCTGACTGCAAGGATTTCAGTATAGAAAACCAATTTGTCTGTTGACTGCATGGACTTTGGTATTGAAAACCTATGTGTCTGTTGATTGCTAGGACTTTGGTACTGAAAAACAAACTTAAAAACCAATGCGTTTGTTGATTGCTATGACTTTGGTATTGAAAACCAATGTGTTATTGATTGCTAGAACTTAGGTATAGAAAACCAATGTGTTGATTGGTAGGACTTTGGTACAGAAAACCAATGTGTCTGTTGATTGCTAGGACTTGGTATAGAAAACCAATGTGTCTGTTGCTAGGACTTCAGCATAGAAAACCAATGTATTGTTGTTTGCAAGTATTTCAGTATAGAAAACCAATGTGATGTTGATTGCTAGGACAGTGTTATAGAAAACGAAAATGTTGACTGCTGGGACTTCAGTACAGAAAACACACTGTATTATGGTATAACAGCATACCAGCACAATAATGGCTAAATGGTACTGATCAAAAGTAAAACTCTAAAAATGTCAATATACTGAATTGCACAAAACTTTAGAACCATAAAAAGATCTTGCAAGATAACATAACACTTAAGTACAATAAAATAAAAGATTTAAAGGTTTTTCTATTATATTTTGTAATGGTGGTCATATCAAATTACCAAATGGCATCATTTTAAGTGGTTAGAAGCCAAAAGTATGTTTGTTACATCAGTTTAAAACTTGAGAAAAAAAAATGCAGTTTTAAGTCATTACAAGGCAAAACATACACAAACAGATAATCTGAGCTGTTGTAAACATAATATATAAACACAATAAATCAGTGTTAACTATACATGTTTTTAATATTTTCCCACCTGTTAGTTATCATGACCTTTCAATCCAACTGTTTTTCTATTTTTCCCAACAGACATAAAGCCAAATGTGAAAGCTGCAAAAGTAGACATAAACACTGTCAACTGTTTTTCTATTTTTCCCAACAGACGTAAAGCCAAATGTAAAAGCTGCAGAAGTAGACATAAACATTGTCAACTGTTTTTATATTTTTCCCAACAGACATAAAGCCAAATGTGAAAGCTGCAAAAGTAGACATAAACATTGTCAACTGTTTTCCTATTTTTCCCAACAGACATAAAGCCAAATGTGAAAGCTGCAAAAGTAGACATAAACATTGTCAACTGTTTTCCTATTTTTCCCAACAGACATAAAGCCAAATGTAAAAGCTGCAAAAGTAGACATAAACATTGTCAACTGTTTTCCTATTTTTCCCAACAGACATAAAGCCAAATGTAAAAGCTGCAAAAGCAGACATAAACATTGTCAACTGTTTTCCTATTTTTCCCAACAGACATAAAGCCAAATGTAAAAGCTGCAAAAGCAGACATAAACAATGTCTTTATAACTGATGTATCTGAATGATCAATCTGATTATTTACATCTTAGTTTTTGGATCTGCTGTGCTAATAAATGTCTAAACACTATTAATTTAGCTGGCCATGTTACTAATACCAGCTTTTTTTTAAACACAAAGTCATGATAAGTTACACATTTTTGCTCAGTAACATTTTATACTTACACTAAGCTGCCGCTCTATTGATCGTGACAGTTGTGCAACATTTTGACCTTTTGGTTGGGGTGCAGAGGTAGGCCTACTAATAGATCTGTTTACTGCAGGCTTTCCTGGACCGACCTCCATATCACTGTTAATTAGACAAGATATGAAACATTTCTTTTTTACATTTTGTTTTACTTAACTTCAGCATACCTTGGAGAAATAGAAGTGTTTCTTCTAGATACTTTCCCAAGAATCTTACCAAAGCATTTGTGTCAAAATAATTTTAATCTATAATTCATGCTTATAAAACATGTATCGCTGCCCTTCCCCATACTGACATCAACATGCAGCTTGAGTCTATTGGGTAGGTCCTTGATGGTAATAACTGCTCCAGCGGCAAATGTCAGTAGGGTTGGTCAAAGTGTAATGACTACTTGAGGGTCAAATGTCAGTTGGGTTGGTCAAAGTGTAATGACTACCTGAGGGTCAAATATTAGCTGGGTAGGTCCCTGAAGGTAATGACCGAACCAGGGACAGTGTCAGTTAGTAGGTTCCTTAGAGTAATGACTGAACCAGGAGCAATGT
The DNA here is from genome assembly GCA_016617855.1 of Megalonaias nervosa. Taxonomy (NCBI): domain Eukaryota; kingdom Metazoa; phylum Mollusca; class Bivalvia; order Unionida; family Unionidae; genus Megalonaias; species Megalonaias nervosa. Next base: position 148,738 of record JAECUM010000977.1, on the reverse strand, counting down.
CAGTTGGTTAGGTTCCAATGGGTAATGACTGCCCTAGGACAAATGTTAGTTGTGTGGGTTCCAATGGGCAATGACTGCCTTTGGGGCAGATATCAGTTGCACAGGTCCCTTAGGGTCATCATTGCACCATGGCCAAACATTAGTTGGGCATATACTCTGTCATGTTATGTTCATTAAGTATGGTTACTGGGAGTGGATCTCAGTTTGTACAAGGTTATAGGGTTGGGATCTCACTATGCATATAGTTATAGGGTTGGAAATTTCAGTTTGTATATGGTTATAGGGTGGGGATCTCACTATGCATATAGTTATAGGGTTGGAAATTTCAGTATGTACAAGGTTATAGGGTGATCTCAGTAAGTATGTACATGGTTATAGGTGTGGGGATCTCAATAAGTATGTACATAGTTACAGGGTGGGATGGGGCCCTGAGTGGCCGAGTGGTCTAAAGCGCTCACCGTTCCGGATCACTGCCATCTCTGCGTGGCTTCGAGTCTCGGGCTCGGCTAATGTGGGTACATGAAAAAGCTTGCCAGTAGCTTCTCGTGGGTCGGTGGTTCTTCCCAGGGTTTTCCAAGGTTCTTCCTCCACCAGGTATACTGGCCGCCATATCTTGTGCTGAAAAATGGCGTTAAACCCTACCACAACAACAACAACAACGACAACAACAACAACAGGGTAGGATATCAGTAAGTATGCACATGGTTATAGGGTGGGATCTCAGTAAGGATGTACATGGTCATAGGGAATGATCTCAGTAAGTATGTGCATGGTTATAGGGCATGGTTATAGGGTAGGATCTCAGTATGTATATAGTTATAGGGATGGAGATCTCAGTAAGTATGTACATGTTGTAGGGTTTAACATCATTTTTCAGCACAAGATAGGCTATACATGGCAGCCAGTATAAATGGTGGAGGAAGAACCCAGGAGAACCCCGGAAAGAACCACCAACCCACAAGAAGCTGCTGGCAAACTTTCTCACATACCCACACTAGCCGAGCCTGAGACTCGAACCCATGCAGACAGGATGTCAGCAAGTATGTACATGGTTATAGGGTAGGATCTCAGTAAGTATCTATATAGTTATAGGAATGGAGATCTCAGAAATGATGTACATGGTTATAGGGTGGTAATCTCAGTAAGTATGTACATGGTTACATCTCAATAAGTATGTACATTGTTATAGGATGGGATTTCAGTAAGGATGTACATGGTTATAGGATGGGATCTCAGTAAGGATGTACATGGTCATAAGGAATGATCTCAGTAAGTATGTGCATGGTTATAGGGTAGGATCTCAGTATGTATATAGTTATAGGGATGGAGATCTCAGTATGTACATGGTTACAAGATGGGATCTCAGTATGTATGTATATAGTTATTGGGATGGGGATCTCAGTAAGTACATGGTAATAGGGTGGTGATCTCAGTATGAATGTACATAGCTATAAGGTGGTGATCTCAGTATGTACATGGTTATCAGGTGAGATCTCAGTAAGTATGTATATAATTTATTGGGATGGGGAGCTCAGTAAGTATATACATAGCTATAAGGTGGTCATCTCAGTAGGTACATGGTTATAAGGTGGGATCTCAGTAAGTATGTTTATAGTTATTGGGATGGGGATCTCAGTATGTACATGGTTATAGGGTGTGATCTCAGTAAGTATATACCTAGTTATAAGGTTTGATCTCAGTATGTACATGGTTATAAGGTGTGATCTCAGTAGTTTGCTCTAGGGCTGGGGATCTCAGTAAGTATGTACATGGTTAAAAGGTGGTGATTTCAGCAGTTTCCAAGTTATGAACCATGGGATAAATACCCTTGGAGTGTCAAGATGGACCCTGAAGCCAATGTCAATTGTCTTCACAAATTTTTCTTTTTATGCATAGTAAGTGCACAGACCCTAAAAAAGAGTAATTTTATGAAATATGCATTTTACTGAAATTTCCAATGATGTTTGTGTTTCATCTATCATCTGACCAATTTACCATTTATGATCTCAGAAATGCATTCAGATTTTGAACTGATTGCTTTCACCGATCAATTCCATGTCATTTTCACTCTTTTGGAATGAGTTAGAAATACATTTCCTGAGGTCAGGTCTTTTGTTTTCAAGAGTGTTAAAAGGAGAAAATTATACTTTCATAAATTGACTTATTCAAAAGAGTGATTTTATGAAATAGACAATGCATAAAATGCACAAGACAGCCATCAAATTTACAATAAAAAATATAACCACAAGCAAATTAAGCATAAATTTATAGCTGTAGAGTATTTGAAGGCAAATCTGATTGCTTGTTTGGTTTCTTTAAGAAAAGATTGCACAGAAGTTTCTACATCATTGTCCAGGGGGTTGGGAAAAACTTAGGACATAATGGGGGGGAGGAGAGGCAAGTGTGACATGTATTGACACATGGGTCACTGACCACACGTTGACACATTCTCAGGCATATCATACAACAACTCAGGAGTTATTTTGAACTTGTCTAAAATTGCCCTCACCCACCAGAGGTAAGATTAAAATTACAAAAGTGCAGTGTTACGTATAGGCTCGTTCAAAAGTAACAAAAGAAAAGAGTGAAACCAACAAGCTTTGTAGGTTTTAAAAAAAATAATTTATTTCCCTAGAAAACATGGTGAAAAGGTGAAAATAGAAAATAGGACTTACAGTTTGTGAAGACAATCCAAACATTTATCCTAGTACTGAAAAAATACAAGTCCTATCACTAAATAATTTTAACTGAATCCAGGTTTGTTGTTGTTGTTTTTGTTGTAGGGTTTAACGCCATTCTTCAGCAAAAGATAGGCTATACATGGCGGCCAGTATAAATGGTGGAGGAAGAACCAGGGAAAACCCCGGAAAGAACCACCGACCCACGAGAAGCTACTGGCAAGCTTTCTCACATAACCACATGAGCAGAATTCGAGACTCGAACCCACGCAGACAGAGGTGAGATGGCAGTGATCCGTAACGGTAAGCGCTTTAGACCACTTGGCCACTCGGGGCCCCGAATCCAGGTTTGAATCTTGATGACGTTCCATGATGGAGGATGATGACATCAGGTGAAGTCATTATACGAATGTCAAGAGTTCCACGTTGAACCACAACTTGTAATGTTTCAATTTAGAATAAATTTCCATCGAATGTCTTTGTCACTTGTATAGTTCTCCAGGGAATAAATTATTATATTCTAAAAAACAGATGAACTTCTGAACGAGCTGTCATCTATGATAAAACATCTCGAGCTCCAAAGATATAAAAATACAACTCTTTACGGCACCTAATAGAAATATATCCTTCTTCTTGAAGATATATTATACGACTATTTCATGGGGATCTGAGTATTTTTAAACTGAACTAAGACATCATTTCAAGCACACATGATGGAATGCGTGGCTATTTCCTCTTCAAATAGCGCAGTAAACAATGCAATTACATGTGGGCCAGAAAATGACCTTGGCAATAACCAATCATTTTCGCATAGTTTTTACTAAATCGGCAAACCATAGCAAGATAAAATCGTGCTTATGCGAGTCATACTACGTTTTATATAAACATAATATCTCTTTCAAAAATATCAGATCTCGTGAAAATAATCATTACAATAAAATGTAATGATACAAAAATAAAATAAAAAAGAATTTAAAATTAATATACAAGTAATTAAATTACATATTCATAACACTTTCCCCCATAAAGAAAAAAGAAAGATTTATGTAATAAAGCTTTCTTTTTTACTATATGTAAACTATACATGAGGAAAAGAAAATTACATAAGAGGAACTCTTATGAATTATACAAAGTGTATATGAAAATAATATTTCTATACACGGGAAAGTGCATCTGCAATTAAATTGTCTTTTCCTTTGATGTGCCTGATGTTGAGATTATGTTCTTGCAAAAACAAACTCCACCTTAATAATCATTTTTATTTTTCATCTTGTCGATGAAAGTAAGGGGGTTGTGATCACTAAACACAACAACTGTAGAAGGAGCTGAGCTAATGTAAACTTCAAAATGCTGTAATGCCAATATTAAAGCCAAACATTCCTTCTCAACTGTTGAGTAATTTCTTTGGTGCTTATTTAATTTCTTAGAGAAATAGCACACTGGGTGATCAACACCATTTCTATCTTCTTGAATCAATACTGCTCGAACCCCAACATCACTCGCATCCACAGATAATTTGAAAGACTGATTGAAATTTGGAGCTGTTAGAACCAGTGCACTTTTGAGTATGGCTTTTAACCCATCAGAAGCTTCCTGGCATTTTTCAGTCCAAAGAAACATGTTTTTCTTACTTAACAAGTTTGTCAGAGGTTCAGCAATATTAGAAAAATTGGAACAAAACTTTCGATAGTATCCAGCCATACCCAAAAATCGCATCAGTTGCTTTTTACTGACAGGCACAGGAAATTCAGAGATAGCCTTGACCTTAGCATCGATAGGTTTAACTTGACCATATCCCACAATATGTCCTAGAAAAGTTACACAAGCACGGAAAAACTCACTTTTAGATAAACTGATTGTCAACTTTGCATCAGTGAGTCTTTCAAAGAATTTCCGAATAGTGGCTAGATGTTTTTTTCCAGGTGTCATTGTAGATGATGACATCATCGATGTAAGCATCACAATTTTCTAGACCAGAGGTAATCATATTCATCAAGCGTTGAAATGTACTTGGGGAACCCTTCATCCCAAACGGCATTACTTTATATTGATAGAGTCCATCTGGAGTCACAAATGCTGAAATTTCTTTCACTCTTTCTGTAAGTGGAATTTGCCAAAATCCTTTCAGAAGGTCAAATTTGGTGACGTACTTGGCATTTCCAATTTTATCAATACAATCACCGATTCTTGGCAATGGAAATGACTCTGTTTTTGTCACACTGTTCACCTTCCTATAATCAGTGCACATACGAAAAGTTTTATCCGGTTTCGGAACAAGTATGCATGGTGAACTCCAATCACTTTTACTGGGCTCTATGAAATCATTCTCCAGCAAATACTGAATTTCCTTTTTCAAGTATTCCTGTTTGAGAAGGTTCATCCTGTATGGGTGTTGTTTCACAGGTTTTGAATCTACAATTTCAACGTCATGAAAAATTTTGTTTGTCCTTGTAGGAATGTCTAGAAACAAGTGCTCATAGTTGAATAATAACTGTTTAAGTTCATTTCCTTCTGGTTGTTGTAAATGTAAAAGTTTCTGGTCCAGATCTTTCATAATTTATGAATTCTGAAGATTTGTCGCTCCAAGATCAACAGTGTCCAATTGAATTTCTTCACTTAAATCCTCAGTTGGTGGGACAGGTACAACTAAATTAATTGCATAATTTACTTGGCTATCTCTTTCAATATACTAGTACTCCATTAATTTATTTATATCAGAGTACTATTATTATAATTTTAACTCATTAATTTCTTCTTTACTTTGTAAGGGCCATAAAATCTAATTTGAAGAAAATTTTGAAGAATGAGCAAGAGAGAATGAACTCTATTACAGGACTCAAATGTTCTCTCAAGTAAAGTTTTGTGAAACCATAGTTTCACTTTTGACTTTAACTGCTGAGTGCCAAATTCAAGCATAACAAGCTGGAAAACTTCAGACAGAAAATTTGACCTTTGACCTGATCAGACAGATTTGGGAAGGCCAAACTGAGTAAAAAACTTTATCAAAGCTTTTACTATTTTATTCCTCAAAGGAATTGCCTCTGGGAAACTTGTTGATGCACACATAATGGTCAACAAATATTGGTTGCCTGACTTGGTCTTAGGTAAGGGACCAACACAATCTACCGTAATTCTGCTAAATGGTTCGTCAAATGCAGGAATAGGTTGCAGATGAGCCTTAGGTATCTTCTGATTGGGTTTTCCTACTATTTGACAAGTATGATGAGATCTACAGAATTTACAAACATCACTTTTGATTTTTGGCCAATAAAAGTGAGTCAAGATCTTGTGATAAGTTTGATTTATCCCTAAATGACCAGCCAGAGGAGTTTCATGGGCCAAACTAAGTATTTCCTGTCTGTAAGATTTTGGAACTACAATCTGACAGTTCAGTGACCATTCATCATTAGCAAGTACCTTGGGAGGTCTCCATTTTCTCATAAGAATTCCATTTTTAATGAAATAACAGACAGGTACTTCAGTGGCTTCAGTTTCACTAATGGCCCTCTGAAACAAACAGGAGATCTCAGGATCTTTTTCCTGTTCAACGACAAGTGATTGTCGTTTGTCACCCTGATTAGATAAAAGAGAATGAGTATTTAAAAGAGGATCACTGTGATCAATATCTTTTGATTGATCCAAATTAGAAGTTAAAGTGACCTCATTAAAAGCCTGACCAATATATGTGTCAGCTAAAGGAATACCTTCCTTATCAAAATCATTCTCAAGAGCTTTCTTTGCCATAGCTCTGGTGACTGCACAAGCTGGGTATAAATCAGGGTATTCTTTTTCAATAGGATCAACTTTCTGATCCAAAGAAGGCTTGTCAGTTACAAGTGGATTAACCACAACCTTGTCTCCAGCTAGGTCATTTCCTAGCAACAAATGAATGCCCTCAACGGGTAAATTAGACACTATTCTGACTTTCACAGGTCATGAAACTAAGTCTGATGACAAATTTACAGAATGGAGAGGAACATTAACAAAACCGCACTCTACTCCCTGAATGAGAACACTCTCATTAAAACAGGACTTCTCAGAAAAAGGCAAAATACCTGACAATAAAAGACTGAGAAGCTCCTGTATCCCTTAAAATTTTAATTGGGATAGGATTGGCCAAATCACCCAAGAGTGATATAGAACCTTTCCACATGAATGGTTCATAATTCTCCATAATAAAATCAGACTGGGGTTTCTGAGACCCAACAAATGTATTGTTTTCAATACATGACCGTGACCTTGACCTCTTGGAAATAAGAACATTTGGGATAGGTCTATCATGATTCTGAAGCCTATATTTCAATTTGAAGCAATCAGAAATAACGTGTCCTTTTTTCTTGCAATAGGTACATGTAGGAATAGACAAGGATTTTGAATCAAGTTTATCAGAAGCTTGATTTTTAGAATTTGTGCCAGATTGAGTTTTAGGTGGAGTCGTATTAGGCTGAAATACCTTTCTACCAGTAGACTGCTGAGTGAAAGATTTGCTTACAACAGGAACTTTATGAGTTAAGGAATACTCATCGGCAGCAAGAGCAGCATTTTCCAAGGTTTCAATCTTGTGCTCTTCAAGATGATTCTTAATGTCATTAGGAACACAGTTTTTGAACTCTTCAAGTAACACAAGTTGTTCAGGGGCCCCGAGTGGCCGAGTGGTCTAAAGCGCTCACCGTTACGGATCACTGCCATCTCACCTCTGTCTGCGTGAGTTCGAGTCTCAGGCTCGGCTAACGTGGGCACGTGAGAAAGCCTGCCAGTAGCTTCTCGTGGGTCGGTGGTTCTTCCCGGGTTTTCCAGGGTTCTTCCTCCACCAATTATACTGGCCGCCATGTATAGCCTATCTTGTGCTGAAAAATGGCGTTAAACCCTACAACAACAACAACAACAACAACAAGTTGTTCAAGACTTTCATAATCATGTTCAACTTTCTTGGCTAAGCACCATCTCTTAAATAACTGCTCTTTTTCTCTAGCAGATTCAACATAAGTTTGTCCAGCTTCTTTTTATAATTTCTGAATTTCCCTAGAAAACACGGTGAAAAGGTGAAAATAGAAAATAGGACTTAACAGTTTGTGAAGACAATCCAAACATTTATCCTAGTACTGAAAAAATACAAGTCCTATCACTAAATAGTTTAAACTGAATCCAGGTTCGAATCTTGATGAGGTTCCAAGATGGAGGATGATGACATCAGGTGAAGTCTTTATATGAATGTCAAGAGTTCCACGTTGAACCACAACTTGTAATGTTTCAATTTAGAATAAATTTCCATCGAATGTCTTTGTCACTTGTATAGTTCTCCAGGGAATAAATTATTATATTCTAAAAAATAGATGAACTTCTGAACAAGCTGTCATCTATGATAAAACATCTTGAGCTCCAAAGATGTAAAAATACAACTCTTTACGGCACCTAATAGAAATATATCCTTCTTCTTGAAGATATATTATACGACTATTTCATGGGGATCTGAGTATTTGTAAACTGAACTAAGACATCATTTCAAGTGCTCACGATGGAATGCGTGGCTATTTCATCATCAAATAGCACAGTAAACAATGCAATTACATGTGGGCCAGAAAATGACCTTGGCAATAACCAATTGTTTTCGCGTAGTGTTTACTAAATCGACAAACCATAGCAAGATAAAATCGTGCTTATGCGAGTCATACTACATTTTATATAAACATAATATCTCTTTCAAAAATATCAGATCCCATGAAAATAATCATTACAATAAAATGTAATGATACAAAAATAAAATAAAAAAGAATTTAAAATTAACATACAAGTAATTAAATTACATATTTGTAACAGCAGGCATAATCTATACCCTTTAGGCTATCTTTAACTCCAGTTTCATGTCTAGCCTTAATGGTGTAGGAGAATCCGAGGTCATTACACATGTATGACCATATGTTTGCAAATGAAGAAATGGGATAATTACATGATTATATGAAAAGGACTTGTTTTTTTACCTAAATAAAAGAAAAACTAATTATAGCATTAAATGAGAATTCCTTGAAGAGAAAGACACTCAACTCGTAAAAAATAATCCAAGATAAGACTATTTCTTCTTTTTAATTACTGATTATTGAAACCTCTGATATTTTTGACCAACTCAAGAATTCAAAATATGGTAACAAAACTATTTTTGTACATGTGAATTGACATGTTATGTTCGTCACTACTCTATCATAGTTGAATAATTCCCACTTTATTTGTCTGACTTTATCTTATGATACACATGTTAGTGCCATTTTAATTACCTGCCCTGACATCTATCAGAAAAATATAAAAATTGTAGTTATTATCAGTGTAAGAAAACTTAAAATGCTCCAAAAGAGAAATCAGCTTTGTAGGGTCTCCGAAAAGAGTGTGCTCCCTAGCAACAAATATAGATAGGATTTGGCACTAATCCTTCCATGCATGAGAAGATCACTATTATCTTACTTCCATCAAAGTGGCAAGATGACTTTTAGAAATTTTGTTTGCTAAAAACAAGCTTGTGGTTGGGGTTGAGGGTGGGGGGACAACATTTGTGAGGTAATGGATGTACTACTCCCAATGTATTCTGATCATTGCATACTGTATCTGAAGATACAAATGCTACCAGAACTTGCATCCTATACATATAGATTAATCTGCTGATCCTGAACACTGCCCTAAAAGGATGTTTAAAATGCATGTTAAATCATGTTAAATCCTAAAAGGATGTTAAATCATGTTGGCATTTTAATCCTTCTATTTGAAAACAGCTCACAACACGAGCCACATGCCTCAAATCTGTCAGCCATGGCTGGACTATATAAAAATAAGCATTAATATTGGTGCTCTTACCAATAAATATCCATTTTGTGATATAGGCACTTCCAGAATAAATAAAGCAAACTTTATATCTTAATTTCACTGATCAACATAAAACACTCTGAATCATCTGTATTTCTGGACAACCCATATCCCCGTACCTAATTAAACAATGTACATCACTATCAACAGCCCAACCACCAAAATTGGTAATTCTAGAAAAGCATTAATTCAATACTATTCTTACCTTGTAGAGTCATCCCAGTCATCATCATTATCATCCTCATCAGCACTTTTACTTTTCAATGGCTTGGTGGCAATCGTCTTGACTTGTGGTTGAGATCGAGGCATGGTTGAAGCCGAAGCATTCAGGTTGATTGACTGCCCTGAGGGCACTGACCTTGCAGGAGAGACTACCACTGGCCTGACCTGTGGGACCTGAATTGTATTTGTAAACTAGTCAATTTTGGTGTTTAGGAAGAGGAAAGTAATATTGAGCTTTAAGGTTCATTCCAAATACAGAACTATGCAACGACCATGGTAGGTATCATTCAAAGGTAAAAATTTATACATTTTTCACTTTCAAAAGTGCGGTGAAACCCCATAAAACTTAAAACTTTTGGGACTGAATTTAATTTCAGTTTTGAGAGGTTTTTGGTTTACAGAGTGGATCACAGATGTAAATAAATATATTTTCTTTATATCTAAGTAGTTACACAAGCAGATCATCATCGATACCAGCCTTAAATTTAAGACGAAAAAACAAAACATTTTTAAAACAAAATATTGTAATGTGACTGAAAGTGAATTTAAGTATCTATGTGTGACAGTATGTAAGGAAAACTCTTATGTGACTTGAAAGAGAGAATGTAATTATCACAGAATATCTGAGACTCTTTGTGTTCATGTGTGAGCAAGAGTACAATAAATTAAAACCTATTTGCTGTTTTAACATTTAATAGAAAATTAGCTGAAAAAACATACATTCCTTCTGAATAATATTTTCTCAGTCTCTGCTGTCAAAGTAAAATTGATACTGCAGGCCTGGTTATTAAAGCCTGGATACTTAACTTTCTTTTCAATATCTCTTCTGAAACATTAACATAAAGAGCCCCCCTAATTTTTTTTTCTACAACAATATAACATTTGTATATAAGCAATGACGAACATGACATGACAAATGGTCATGTCAGAAAAGATGGATTATTATCTTATTTGTCATGCCAGACCTGTTCCCAACAAAATTTTAAAATGCTAGACTTGTCCTGTAATTTTCACAAGTTTTGGATGCCTTCATACAAGTATACATACATATTCTCCCTCTGGCATACATAAGTACACATAATACATGTAGTGTGCATGCAAAGAGAAATTTTATTTATTTGGTGAAAATTATGCAAAAGATCTGAGTATAAGAGGCTGTAAGAATAGTAACATTTTATTTTTTTGTTAGTCTACATATGCACATGAATATGCTTCAAAGACATGTTTTTTGTTTAATGGATCAGAAAATGGTTCTTTAGGAATTCTGAATAAACAGGGAAGTATGCTTCTTTATTTCCCAACTATTTTTCTGTCTTTTCAAAACAGCAGTCTCTCTCTCTCTCTCTCTCTCTCATTCTTACAATTAAAATTAATACAAAAGTAAGTACTGTTCTTGAAACAATGTGTTGAGTTGATAGTGAATATTGGAAGAGCAAATAATGCTGCTCAGTTCTGAGCAGGGAATATGGGACATACGGTGTAGCAAAAAGCAAATGCAAATAACCTCAAAATCTTGTTCTCTTTTACAATTACATTTTTATACCATGTTACTTATAGTGATTCAGTATAACTTAGCATGTTATTTTCTAACATGTGTTAGCATATAGTCAGACAGAGGTATCACACTGTGGGCTTCATCAGTAGAGGCAGCATTAACAATGTCAAAGTTTTGTGCAAAAGATTCAGGTACAAGTTTTGGTAGGGCAGAGACACCAAAACATGGATGCAGATGAGAATCGGATTTTGCAGAATACTTTGTTTTGGAAAATACATCCACTTAACTTTTTACCTTCATCTGAGTGTATGATTTATTTTATTTTTGCCATTTTATTCATGCTTGAAATTCCAGATGTGTCAATATGGTAACTATAATTAGAGACATTTAAACCCATTTGCTATGTGTATCTCTGATATATTAAATTACATACATAAAAAATATGTTTGTTTTGTGATCTTTTTAAAAACCAGCTTTATAATCATTTATAACCATGTCTTTCTATAATGAATTCTCTCTCCCATAAACAAGAATGAAACACAGAATAAGTCCCTCACTGCAAACAAATAAACAAATCCAAATCATCTATACAGCTTGTTTAATCTCGTCTAGTTTAATTACTTTGAGTACAAAACAAACAAAATCACAACTATAGACAATCACTAATCAGTTTTAGCAAACACTGATGTAGCTGTCACATTCTCTCACAACCTTCATTTCTGAAAAGAATGTGAAAAAGTCTAAAAAAAATTTTACTTAAAAAGAAAAATTTCCCTGTATGAAATGGTAAGATTGAATCAGTTTCAATATTCTGTACATGTAATATTTCTGATGGAAACAACTTAGGAAATCAAAATTCCTCCAGATTCATTTTCTGTTTCATTTCATCATTTTATGATCACATCTGAAATGCATCCATTAATGTAGGGTTGCATCATGGACTTAGTTAGTTTGGGCACTTTCCCCCAATAAAGTTGAAAAAGGGTAGCCAATTGGAAAAAAGGGTACAATTGTGTCTTAATTGGGGCCTCTCAATACGGCATACAAAATAACACCCCCAAAATAAAGCAGAACAAGATTGAGTGGTATAATGTATCCCTTTTTGAACTGGTGCTAAAATATAAAAATGAAAATCCACGTTCTCCTTCTTTAGCACATGTTTCAAAGATTTTTTTCACACCTGTCAGTAAAGAAAATGTATCCAGACCCCATTTCCAGCATACAATCAGCCATTCACGTGTCCATCCTTAAGTTTTGAAACAGCACTGAATTTTTTAACTTTTCTGTTCCATGAAAGTTCAGCTGAAATGAAGACTCTCCAAAAACACATCCAGTACATATTTGTTCTTTGAAAGCATGACATGGAGTCAACATACAACATAATGCTTTAAATCATGGATGATGTACCCGCATCACTAACATTAGTGACTATGTCAATCATTCAAATTCATCAATGGTGCAAAACGGCATAGATTAAGATCTACTGGTGCAATATATAATGGCAGTCCAATAATATAAGCCATCGACCCTGATATGTATGGAGGGATCTTAATGCATAATAATCAATGCATTGGAGCTCTGTTCTGAGAGCATTACCAAGACAAACTGAAGCCAAATTTTCAAGACTGCTTTATTCATGCCACATTTATAGTGATGCCTTTATCCTTGCTGAGTAGATTCAGGTACAATCTATTGGTTGCATTTTTTAAACTCTATTGACTGCCATGATAGATCTTGTTGAAGAACTATAGTACCTATGTAATGCCATTTGAACTAGGGGTGCAATTCCATTAACAAACTAAATATGTCTAATCACATTCAGCCTAATATGATTAGACATAATTTGTTCCATTAAAGAAACTTAAATGGTAATTCAGTCCAATCTGGCATTTCATGGCTACCATTACTCTTCAACCAAATGAAATAATGGTCCACAAAAGCAAAAGTGTACATGAGCAAAACAGGTAATTTCCACAGATCTTGGAAATAAACTGGACAAGTCATGAAAATGTGTGCCCATGAATTATCCATGTTACACATTGATCCCAATGACATATAACCCTCTGCAAGACAATTGAAAGGTGATCTATTCTAAAACAAATATTACTTATACAGGAACAAAAATTACATGATTGTTAAAGAACCTTTCTAATCTAAAATTTCTGGTTTACCAAAGTTTCTGACCTTTTTAAAAACTGGCTCATCGTCAGAGTCCTCCTCATCGTCATCTGAGTCCCACTGTGTACTTGTGTACTCTGCACTAGATCCCGTTTTACGGAGAGGGCTTTCTGCTCGACCTGGGCTAGCAATGCGAAGTTTAGGACTTTGAGAGCGAGGCACTGGTTTAGGAGCCGAGCTCTGTATGGTGCGTGTCTGGGGCTGGGCTGGGGAGGGACGAGGCTGGGGGCTGGGAGCTTCACGTTTAGGGGAGGAGCCTGCAGAGGGATTGGTGAGGTGTCCACTGCTACCAAAACCTGAGGTTGACATGGTCTGCTGACTACCTGAGACTGGTCTAATTGAAGGTGGGCGAGCTGAATTACGCAAATTAACACAAGATATTACTAACACACTGTTTCATTGTCATCTCATTTTTGCGAGCAATAAAATAACATGATATTGCAAGAAATATGAAGAAAAAAATACATTCAAGAAGAGTCCAGAGCTTAATCCACAAAACAGCTCATTAACTTCAATACTATGTGTTGGAAAAGAAGCAGCCAGGTCATTCAAAAACCTATGATATTAGGTAGTAAATTAGAAATTAATTTAACTCTCTTTTGGTGACAAAAAGAAATTTATATCACCTTCCTAAATTGATCTGCAAAAGACTGATTTTAGGAAGGTAATTCCATTACATACATCCAACAAAAAGACAATATATCTATTGATATTAGAGTGACAAATTAAAATGTTTCTAATAAATTTACCTGGAGCTGTAACTGGAGATTTCTTGAGAGCTTTCAATTTCTCTTTTGCCTGTTGAGCAGCATACTGATCAAACTGCTTTCGAAATTCAGGAAACACTGGATACTTCTGCAAAACAAAGTATTTATACACCAAAACCTATTTTTATGTCGCAAATAAAGAAAACTGTGTCTGCTTTTTAGTCTTTTGTAATGTGTAAATAAAAAAATCAATGTAAATTTACCTGAATATTTAACTTTGTTTGAATATTTAAAAATATGTCTCATATATGCTTATTTTCCATAATAAAAATTGTCAAATTGGTTTGTTATCAGTTTGCATAAGAAATCAAAGAAGTTTCTAGGGCGTCAATGTTCTGAAATAACCACCACGTGACTGTAGAGCAATGATGAAACCAATAATGATTTGCCTAAAGCTAAACTGATGGGGATGCTAAACCTGAAACAAACATCAAGATGGGTGAGATCTGGAACTAAATCTTGTCAAGAATCAATACAGATGTCATAGAGAACTAATATCTTTCTCTATTGAAAAGGATACTGAACAACAAAATGTATCATCATATTTTAGAAAACATTAAACGTTTAGGTAAGAGTCGAATATGTCAATCTGAACTAACCTGAATCAAAGTCTGTCTTCTATTATTCAGATGTTCCATCTTGCTCTGCAGCACCTCATCTGGTATTCCTCTTGTACCCTAGAAAAGAAAAACAGCATTGTCTATATATGAGAATGTTGTAAATCCTTCACTTGTGGACCTCAAAACAACTACAAAGCTACTGATTACAACAAAAAAAGTCAGAAATGTATGGTCATTAACAAGGATTATATCTTTATGTCAGTGTTTGCTGTGTACAGATTGACAATTGCTAATCAAAATTTCTTTTGAAAGTCTCATGAAGTTAAGATATAATTAATTTAAATATACATATAAAATTGCACATTTGGGCACAGACATGTAATTCAATTCCCAAAGACTGTGATGCTAATATTTGGCCAAATTACTACACTTTTGTGGCAATATCAGCATATCACACTCACATCCTGTAAACGATATATCCAAGACAAAACTTTTAAAAAATGATGAAAATAAAAAAAATGCAATGCAGCTTATTTTTTTTACAAAAATTTTCCTTCTTGGGTGCCCAACATAAAAATCCCGGACTGATGAGATCTTTTCATTTACATCCATTATTACATGTAGGCAACAGTGATACAATGAAAATGGTTTTAGGTTCTTTTCTGAAAAATTACATCTTTTCTGTAATTATTTACACCCAGTCAGCAACAATTGTTTAAATACAGTATTTAATATATGAACACACACAGACTGGCTCCATAGCTCACAGATCAGTTGTATGTCACCATTAAACATGTGGTTTCAAAACTAATCATATATTTATCCTAATTTTTAGCACCTCCTAATGTAACAATATGATGATTATGTTGTCATTATGTTGTCAGCATTTAAATATCCTTGCTTACATTTGCAAAAGATTTGCTCCTTTTTATATTTCTCTTACTCTCCTGTCAGTCTATGGAAAATCTTGAATAATTGGCATGGACTGGTGCAAGCGGTTTATTGATGACCTTGGATAGTGAACAAATTATGTATTTTGATGTTGAAAAGTGGAATAGATGACAACAGAGTACATCTTCTTGCATAGCATATACATATTTTACAAGTGTTACCGACCGCTCCGGTGGCCTAGTGGTTAGAGCGTCCGCCTCGGATGCGGGAGGTCGTGGGTTCGATCCCCGGTCGAGTCATGCCAAAGACTTATAAAAATGGTACTAACAGCTGCCTCGCTTGGCGCTCAGCATTAAGAGGTTAGTGTTAGGACTGGTCGGCCTGGTGTCAGGATAATGTGACTGGGTGGGACATCATGCTACATGTCTGCGGCATGATGCCCCAGTGCTAGACATCACTATAAACTGGCACACTGCAGACATCGTAGCGATATGACTGAAAAATTGTTAAAGCTACGTTAAAAATCATAATCACATCACATCACATCACATCACAAGTGTTACCATTTCAGTGATCTGTTTCACCCTCTTCCCTTACCCTTGCAATGCCAATCTTTTCCAAGTTTTCCTCCAACACTTCAGCTAACTGATCTCTCATGATCTTCAATGTCGGGTTCTTCCTCAGTTGGTCCAGGAATTGGGTTGTCTGTAGTGTCAGCTCCCCACTGGTTCTGAAAAAGTAGATTGGACAATTTATTTTTCTGACGTTTTTATGCATATTAAATAAAAGGAAACCTTAATCAAAGAATGTTATTAAATTCTCTAAAAACAAAAGTTAAATACAGATCCTGCAAAGGATGGACTTGAAAAAGAAATCCTGCAAAAACAGAGCTAATTCAAAATGGACTGATCTTCCCACAAGCAAACAAATTTTGGAGAACCATGACTCTTTGAAATACTACTCAAATTCAGAAAAAAAGTCTAACCATGAGTATAGCAAAAGACACCCACCTCATGACGTTTCCCTAATAATGAAGCTGATACTTAAGCTAGAGATTTGTATGGTAAGGTGTTGACCTGGGTAAAGTTTCATTAACTTATCTGTGGAAATTAAGATGTGACAACCTGGATAACTTACGTTATCCCTAGTTGTAACCTTGACCTTGAAGCAGGGGTGTGATCTAAATAAGGAAATGTTTCATTAAAATCTCTTAACTGGTTTAAAAGTTAAACATGTTTGTGGAAATAGGTCACACATTTATTTTTTACATTCCTGTGACCTTGACCTGATGCAGGATGCTTGGCTATGGTATATGATGTACTGTCAGAATATATAACTGGTTAAAGTTGCATTAACATATTTTCAGCAGTTCAAAAGGTGTTTCATTAAAATAATTTCAGAGGTTCACAAGCTACACACAGGACAAGGATACACAAATACAAAATGAGATTTTCCCTGCCATTATCCTGACCTTGTGACTGGGTCCTGGCCATGGCATGTGGCACACTGTCTAGTCATGCTATATACTGGGGCAAAATGTCCAGAACATTTTTTTCAATCATTACAAAGTTATGGACTAGACAAGCAAATATTAATGAAAGGATGTAAAGATACCTACAAGGAATAACAGTGGCATCAAATAATATGCCAGACTTAAAATGGGTGTATAAAAATGGGTATACCAAATCAGGATAATTAACAGAAAGAAATCTATTTATAAAATGTTGGATCACTCAGGAAGTTAACTAAATTGAACTTTACATAAGGATCAATGAATTGTCAGTAACACACTGACTTTGCACCTTTGCATTTCCAGGTCTGATTCCCAATTTCCAAAATATGCAACCTGCATAAGAATGGGGTTGCTCTTAAAAGGTCAGTGGTTTCCTTCAAATTTTCTGTGGTTTTCTTTCCCCTCAATTTTTTTAATGTGAATACAAGAAGCATCAAAAACATGCTTAAAATTGCAAGAAAATGCAGTGGAATGAACATTAAATAAAACTTGAATTGTTTCATTTGTGGGCTCAAATTAAACTGATGAATGAAATTAAACCTTAAATATTATTTATGAAAAGAAAGTGAAAAATCCTAACAATGCAACAAAGTTCATGCGAAAGAAAAATATCAAGACAGACTAGTAAAAAAAATATCATAAACAGTGAGTTCACTATTACCTGAAGAGTAAAATATTTTGTGTGAATCTCCTAGATGCCACTGATATAAAGACCTGATCATCTGTAAATACAACAGGATCTCCTTTCCCATTCATCAAAACCACAAATCTGATGACCAATAAAAATGTTATTTTCTGCAAATCCATGAAATTTGGTGTCCAAAAGGAAATATTTTACAGTTATACGTGTCAAATTTAGAGACCATCATGTGGTAAAGCATAAAAATAAGAGATAACTCTTTAGGGCATCAATACAATGTAAAATTTCTTACCCAAGAGTGCTATAGGGTGTCCTAGATCCAGCGAAACTTCCAGTACCTGTTCCGGTGCCCACTTTTAAAAAGAAATTACATAAATATACATTTTTTCTTAGTCCATAACTTTTGCAGAACCAAGAAAAAACATAAAATGATGTAAAAATAAAACATAAACTGGTTTGTTAAATGTCCAATGAATTAAAGTTTCCCCTTCATCTGCAGAATTCATTTATATCTACATAATATACAAAAATTTGTCATACAATAATTGCAAACTTCTAATGGTGCTAAAACTCTTATGTAACTACTAATAGGAAAAGACAGAAAAAACAAATAACCTAGAATGACATAGGCAAAGCTTTACATTTAGTAATGCTGTATAAATTTAACTAAAGTAATGGCTAGATGAAAATTTAATCTTTATTGTCAGATTAAAGCAACAGATACTATTGCTCACAAACCTGTTAGAATGATTAACACCATTAAAAAGATTTGTCTAAATGTTTTTCTAATATTTCTAGTATTTGTAATCTATATCAATAATTGATGGGAGGCATGCTGAAATTTTCATGTAAGTAATTATAATTTATGGTTTTTGTATGTGAAGAAAAATTTAGAAGGAGGTACATGTTCCATCGTCTTCATCACTAGGTTCCATGGACAACATTTTAACCGATGTCTCAGCTTTGGTAACAGACTTGGCCCTGAGATCTGGCTCAGCTGCAGCAGTAGCTGAGGATTGCTGGAAACAAGACAAGAGTTCTATACAGTTTTCTTATAAGACAACTAGAGATGGCAGCAAAGACAATTATGTAGATTTTCATCTCATCAATCCACCCTATTCCAGCCCCAAAGACCCTGGAGCTGCATCTATAATCTAAATCCTTCATTGTCCCATCAATCCTCAACATTCTAGTCCTAAAGACCCCGGAGCTGCATCTATAATCCCAAACCTTTGCTGTCTCATCAATCCATCCTATTCCATTTCCAAACAGAGCTGCATTTATAATCCCAACTCTTCAATTTCATTGCTATACCTCATAATTATTATCTGACCAAATGTGATTAGTCTCTCTCAATCAACCTTGATGTTGCATAAAGAAATGACTGACAGATAGAAGTGAAGATGAAAAGGGTGTTACAAAGAGATAGGTCTGACTGAGAGACAGAATGTAAGATGGAATTCATGTTATAAAGAGAACTAACTGACAGACAGAAGGAAAGACATAATTCATGTTACAAAGAGAACTGACTGACAGACAGAAGGAAAGATAAAATTTACATAGAGGAGTGACTGACAAACAGATGGAAGAATGGAGTTCATGTTACAAAGAGAAGGAAAGAATTCATTTTATAAAGAGAATGGGCTGGCAGACATGAAGAGAGATAGAATTCATGCAACAAAGAGAACTGACTGACAGATGGTAAGATGAAATTCATATTACATAAAGAACTGACAGAATGAAAGAAAGATGGAATTCATATTACAAAGAGAACTGACAGAATGAAAGAAAGATGGAATTCATATTACAAAGACAACTGACTGACAGACAGAAAGCTGGAATTCATGTTACATAGACAACTGACTAACAGACAGAAAGATGGAATTCATGTTACATAGACAAGTGACTAACAGACAGATAGAAAGATGGAATTCATGTGACATAGACAACTGACTGGCAGACTGAATGAAAGATGAATAGACATGATCAATCATTATATATCAGCAAAGGTGCAGCTATAATAAGCCTCTGAAATTATCTCCCTTGAATTATTTATGGCTACCTACTGGGACATCCTTCCCTATAATCTGTATTATAGTACTTAATTCTGTAAAAAAAAAATCTGTATCATTCACAACACACTGGCCAGTTTAAATCAAGAAGCCTTATACAGGAACTCTAGTGTATGGACTGAATGTTTTTAAAGCCAAAAGCATAGTGTAGATTAAAATACATGTAAGCTGGTTTGATTGATATCACAATAATAATAATAATAATAATAATAATAATAATAATAATGAGGACTTTGTATAGCTCCTAATCTTTAGAAGCTCTAAGCGCTTTACAACATTTGACAACACTTTAAAAACATATATAATGATATGAGTGTAAGAAGAGGAGTGTAAGTATCTTGCTGGTGTGTACACATGGGTGAGGTCAGATAGGTATGTTGGACTGGAGCCCATCAGTGAAATGTTGCACAGAGAACAAATTTTGTATTTAATTCTGGATCGAATGGATAGCCAGTGTAGGGTACAGAGCAGGGGGGAGGCGTGCTCTGATCGTGGTACTCTAAGGATGATCCGAGAAGCTGTGTTTTGAACTTTTTGAAGTTTCTGGAGTAGATATTGAGACGAACCAGACAGAATTGAGTTACAATAGTCCAGTCTGGAAAGTACTAAGGAGCACACAAGTATTTTAGTGGCATCTACTGAAAGATACTTGCAAATGGAGCTGATGCATCTCAGCTCAAGATATGCAGCCTTGCATATGTTCATGACATGTTGGTGCAATGAGAGAGTACTGTCAAGAGTAACACCTAGGTTTCGTACTGACTGTGTGAATTTAATGTTGGTGTTGCTGATATTTATTGTCTGAGGTAAAGGATGTGAATGAGAAAGTCTTTGTGTTGTAATCAGAATGGCTTCAGTTTTATCATCATTCATCTGCAGCTTGTTACATGTCATCCATGATTTCACATCGGAAATGCACCTCTCTACACCTTGGATGGTAGCTTCAACTTCAGCTGGGTGGCTAAATTTGTATATTTGGGTGTCATCAGCATACAACTGGTGAGACACTGGATGATGATCTATGACACTTGAGAGTGGCTGAGTGTATAGAATGAAGAGAACAGGTCCAAGAACAGACCCCTGTGGAACACCACAACATAGATCAACTGGGCTGGAGTGTTTTCCATTTGTGGACACAATTTGTGTCCTGTTGACCAAGTAAGACTTGAACCATAGTAAGGCTGTATCGTGAATGCCAAATACATGCTGGAGACGGTGAAGTAATATATCATGGTCTATTGTGTCAAATGCTGCAGACAAGTCAAGGAGAATGAGGACTGTAATCTTTCCACTATCCAAAGCAGAGAGAAGGTCATTAAGTACTTTCAGAAGAGTAGTTGCAGACTGTACATTGCTAAAAAGACTGTTTGAATTCAGATGAGATACAATTTGGGATAGAACAACTTTTTCTAAGATTTTTGACACGAATGGGAGATTAGAAACTGGGTGGTAGTTATTTAAATCATTATGGTCAAGTGTTGGTTTCTTCAGCAGAGGCTTTACAATGGCAGTTTTGAAAAATGATGGGAATTCCCTGGATGAGAGAGAGGTATTAATAACATCAGTTAGTGAAGGCAATATTGGATCTAAGCACTCAAGCAGCAGTGATGTCAGAATTGGATCAAGTTAACATGACTTTGGTGCACTCTTCATCATGATTGTATGTACTAAATCCATAGAGACAGGTTCAAATGCTGCAAACGGTTGCTGCTGAAATTCTGTATTGCAACTGTATGGTGACGACGAGTTAACTGAAATTGTGTTGTCAAGCTTATCTCTCATGGTTTCTACTTTGTCACGGAAGAAATTTGCAAAAAGGCCCGGAAGGTCAACTAGAGAGAAGGTAGTTGGAAATGGTGTACATTTGTTCCTTGACATTAGCTTGTTAGTAATCTCGAATAGCTCTTTGCAGCTGGAACTTTCAGTGATCTTAGTACTGTAGTGGGCTGATTTTGCTGCATGGACTATGTTTGTGACATTCTTCTTAGCGGCTTCATAGATTTGCTTATGAATAATGAGTCTGGTGGAAAGCCAAAGCCTCTCAGCTTTATGGCGGTCTCTTTTAGCAGTGCGAAGCTGGTCCCTAACACTGCTATACCATGGAGAACATGGTTGAATTGATACTCTGCACTTGGTTGCTGGGGCATGTTTGTCAAGCAATGAACGCAGGCAGTTATTGAGTTGTTCTGCTGTAGGAGGTAAGCTAGTTGTTAGGTTTGCTTGGATGTCATGCATTAATTGGGTTCTGTTTATGATACAGAAGTTTCTCTTAGTAACAAATAAAGGTGGAGGGTTAGGGACTGATATGTCAAGATGGCATATAATGCAGAGGTGATCTGATGCAAGTTCATGGGACACCAGGGAGGACTGTAGAATATTATCATAGGTCTATAAAGAATCCAGTCTAAAATGTGACCATGTTTATGGGTGGGTCGGCTAACTGACTGTTTGAGGTTGAAAACGTGAATGGAATCTAGGAGTTTTGATGTGTATGGGTTTCCAGGACAGTGTAAGTGAAAGTTGAAATCTCCAAGAATAATCAGGTTGCCACCTATTGAATTTCCACACTCCAGGAGATTCGGAAACTGCTCCAAAAAGAGAGATTCAGTCAGCTTGTTTTTTTCTACTAGGAGGAGGGTGGTAGAGGTGAAAAAATGGACTGACCTTTGTTCCAGTGTGAGTGTGGTTTGGACTAGTTCAAACGATGTGTGGTAGAAATTGAAGGTTGTAATGTGGTTAAGACTGTTGACCATGGAGTTCTTTGCGATGACAGCAATTCCACCTCCGCGAGAGTGGCGGGGGAACAACAATCACAGTGTAGCTATACAGGGATTATTCAAGAATATCACAACCATACTGTACTTACTTAGGGATTATTCTTGCATATCATAGCCATACTGTAATTACATAGGGATTATTCTAGGATATCACAACCATAATGTATTTACATAGGGATTAGTCCAGAATACCACAACCATACTATATTTACATAAGAATTATTTTAGGATACCACAACCATACTGTATTTACATAGGGATTAGTCTAGGATATCACAATCATACTGTATAGGGATTATTCTAGGATATCACAACCATACTGTATTTACATAGGGATTATTCTAGCATATCACAACCATACTGTATTTACATAGGGATTATTCTAGGATATCACAACCATACTGTAGTTACATAGGGATTATTCTAGCATACCACAACCATGCTGTATTTACATAGGGATTATTCTAGGATATCACAATCATACTGTATAGGGATTATACTAGGATATCACAACCATACTGTATTTACATAAGGATTATTCTAGGATATAACAACCATACTGCAGTTACATAGGGATTATTCTAGCATACCACAACCATACTGTATTTACATAAAGATTAATCTAGGATATCACAATCATACTGTATAGGGATTATACTAGGATACCACAACCATACTGTATTTACATAGGGATTATTCTAGGCTATTACAACTATACTGTATTTTACAAGGGGATTATTCTGTCATATCATAACCATACTGTATTTACATACGATTATTCTATCATATCAAGACAATACTGTATTTACATAGGAATTACTCTAGGATATCACAACCATACTGTATTTACATAGAGATTATTCTAGGATATCACAACCATACTGTATTTACAAAGGGATTATTTTATGATATCACAATCATACTGTATTTACATAGGGATTATTCTAGGATGTCACAATCATACTGTGTTTACTGGGAATATTCTAGGATACAAACTACTATTTTAGAAAACGAAAATTTCAAAAAATAAACTGCTTAAAATTGTGAATTCTGTATGATGTCATATAAATGTGGGATTATGGAGCTACCTATTTTGGACTGGAGTATATATTCTGTTCTTGAGAAGCAGTAAATAATTTTTACTTACTAGATGGAATAATTAGATGATATCTCCATTGCAGATCATCTATACACTTTATAGTCATATACAGAAACCATTGCAAATATATGCATATTTATATCTGTCACCTAACACAAAATGGTATTGAAAGACACAAAAAGTTCTCACTTTATTTTTAAGTACATCTGCTGTTTGTTTCAACATCTTTGTTAAACTTTCTCAAGCAAATCCTGGTCAGAGCTGACTTGACTTCTGATTGGCAAATATTCAGTTGCTTTGTGATAAAAGAGCTTATGTATGCCATATCAAAGAAAATTGTAACCAGACATTACAAGCATTTAAGTGATTTTGATTGACAGCTGTGGCTCATGTATATAAAATATCATCTGACCAGAAAATCAGAATCTGACAGAAGTGAACATAATGGCTTAATTTGAAATTATAAATACAAATGATTCCACTAACATCAAAATTGCTGGCATCTCTGCAATTGATAATTACCAGACCAAGCCCTACTAGTCTGAAGTACTGTATTTTAACTCTCATAGTCTGAAGTACTGTATTTTAGCCATACTAGTCTGAAGTACTGTATTTTAGTTTACTAGTCTGAAGCACTGCATTTTAGCCCTCTTAGTCTAATGTACTGTATTTTAGCCCTTCTATTCTGAAGTACTGTATTTTAGCCATACTAGTCTGAAGTACTGTATTTTAGTTTATTAGTCTGAAGCACTGCATTTTAGCCCTCTTAGTCTAATGTACTGTATTTTAGCCCTTCTAGTCTGAAGTACTGTATTTTAGCCTTACTTGTCTGAAGGACAGTATTTTAGCCCTACTAGTCTGAAGTACTGTATTATAGCCCTTCTAGTCTAAAGAACTGTATTTTAGCCCTACTAGTCTGAAATACTGGATTATAGCCCTACTAGAGTGAAATACTTTTCTTTAGCTGACCCTTTCTGCTTCAAGCTTTTGCCAATCGTTAATACCAAAGAAAAATGATCATTAAGTTTTTTCTTTCTATAATATTTGTAACTTGACAAAAATCCATACGAAATATACACAGAATTAAAACCAACACTATAATATCCAAGGTATAAACAATGCATGAAAGCATAAAAAAACTTGCAACTTACTGGACGAATCAAATCTTTAATAGTTGATTCTTGACTCTTCAACATTATTTCTTGTTCTCTAGATTTCTGAAAATAAAAACACAAGTATGTGATCAAATATCTTCAGGTCTCATGTAAAACTCTAAGTTTTTCAACATGTAGAATTAACAAGCAAAACAAGTACACACCTCAAAGCAAATGAAATAGGATATTCTTAAATTTGGAAGTGTCCAACTCACACGATACATCTATTAACATTTTCTTGCTACAATTGTTAATATCATGTATCTTACCTTTGGATATATTATCTGAGTTTCTTCTAAATGAGTACTTCAAAAAAGCCATTAATCACACCCTACAAGTGTTGTGTTCTCTAAAATTAGCATCTCATGACAGAAACAAAACTATATTGTATTCAATATAAATATACATGTAATTATGATACAATAGTAATTATGCCATATTTAAATGTCATCTTAATATCTTGGACTGTTTTCTGTTTGATACAGATCCATCAGTCATAATCAAATGTTGTGTGTATCCACATTTTACAGATCTAAACTTTACAAATAACTTAACAGGTCAATATTAGTGTTGAGGAATTTTAGTTGAAATTTAAAGACTGATGATTGACTTATTATAACCAATGAACCACTGATTTTAATTGGCTGGAATGATTTTTTCAAATATTTTATGGACACTGTCATTGTCACATATTTGGTTGTTGTTGCTGTTGTTGTTGTAGGGCTTAACGCCATTTTTCAGCACACGATAGGCTATACATGGCGGCCAGTATTAATGGTGGAGGAAGAAACTGGGAAATCCCCGGAAAGAACCACCGACCCACGAGAAGCTACTGGCAAGCTTTCTCACATATCCACATTTGCCGAATCCGAGACTCGAACCCACGCAGACAGAGGTGAGATGGCAGTGATCCATAATGGAGAGCACTTTAGACCACTCGGTCACTCGGGGCCCCACATATTTGGTAATGACTAAGTTGTTATGTCAGTACTGCTAAACAAGGAAAGGGTGTATTATCTGTAATTCATACATGTTTTACTTTTTAAAACAAGCTGAAGAGAAAAAAAAAATTTTTCACTAGTTAATATCTAATTATGGAAAACCATTGTAGAATGCTTTGACATTCACCTGTAGGACCAATCTTAGAATATTCTGACTAATAATCAATATCCAACAAACATTAAATAACTGACTGAAATTAAAAACTTTGGAACCTTCTGATTAAAGGTAAATTTCATGAAAATGTGAATAATTGGGTCATTTTTTAAAATTCAGACTGCAAACAGTACTATGTTAAATTTGTTCAATTTAAGTTCATTATAAACAGGTTGCACATTGTCACTGTGCTAAAAACAAAACCTAACTGACAAAGGCCATTTGCTGGATTTTTCAGCAAAACATTTATAATTGATCTTGAAGAAACAAAGAAACTGAGTAATCAAACAAGGTCCAAGAAAGTACAGCTGAAAAACATAAATACATTGTAAAGTAACATATAAATCTAAAATTACTCATAGTCTCAAAACATAGTTTATAAATACAAGCCTGATTAATCTCCCTTGGAAGAAGATCAACCCTCCATTTCATTGTTATTGATTAGAATATAACTTTTGTTATTCTTCCTTGCAATTCTGCTGCATATATACAGTCTCTGGAAAATAATTTTAGCTGTCTCTTTCTCTTGAAAAAAGGACTAAAATTATCAGATAGTGATTAAAAGATCACTGTGACAGTAAATGAAAACTATCCATGTTATTCCTTTTACAAATCAGACAAACAGATCATCATTCTGGACTAAAGTTATCAGTGCCATATTGTAAGAAAACCAGAAAGTAGGCTGAACTTTTATCTAAATATACCATCATTTGATATGTATAACACACACATTTGATACCTATTTGCCTTATTTTGTTTAGACAAGAATATCACAGCATTGAAGCTGCCAACATGTCACATACATTCCTTGTAAAATATTACATTTCCTGAACTGTAGCTACATTGTTTAGCAAACTCAATTTAGACATAAATACAGACCTTGACAGTCTTCTTCTCTGGCTATTTATGCAAAACAACTGACTTCATTCTACATCACTGTTTAGTTTTGTTTTATGACTCAACCAGAAATACTCAAAGAAACAGGTAATTATTCATCTCCTCTGCCATTAAAACTTTAAAACTGTGCACAATACTGCCTTATGGTCAATTTATTTATATCATAAAACTAGAGAATAAGATAATCTTTTAAATTTGCAATTTATTTAATTTTCTTTGCAAAATAAACTTGTTTCTTTGCTCTGCTTATCATCTTAAATCACAGTATTGAATAATTCTTTGTGACTACACTGTGCTCAATGACTTAGCATGGTTTCTTGAAAAGTGATCTGTGCCAGGTAAAGTTCTGATGTGCTGAACATAATTACAACACATTGTGTGATGAATTCAAGCTCGGACATTTAAAAGGAGTCACACTAGGCCAAATAAGTGTATTTTGTGTTCAGTCTTGTATCTGAACAAATATCGAATGAGAAAATATAAACATGAACCATGCAAGAAACTTCTACATAATCATTATAGCTATTTAAAAGTATTAAGCACTGACCAAAAAGAAGATAAATGGTCTAGCACTGTTTATTATAAACCAATCAAATATCATGTAGCAAATGATGATCAGTGCACTATCCAAAATGGCAGAATATTGTTTCCTGATGAAAATGGAGTGAAATCTTCAAGATTTTTAAATGCAGAATATCACATGCTTGTTATATGGCAGAACTAACTTTTTTCACTTCAATGTTGGTGAAAAATCAGGGGTGCACATTATAGACTATTGCATGTTATTCACAATAAAATATGTTAAAAGCTCAGACAACCACAACCTTGTTCTTTACTGTTGTCAAAATTTCAAATATGAAAACCATCACCCTGTTGTACAAGTCAAGGAACCAAATATTGCTACTTTGTGTTGGACAATGCTTTAACATTAACCATCTGACTACCAAAGCCTAATGCTGAACACTGTTCAATTGTGTTGGACTATATTTAACATTAACCATCTGACTACCAAAGCCAAATGCAGAACTGTGCTGAATTGTGTTCTAAACATCAAAACAGCAACAAACAATAATCAGGTGCTGTTGTAAACACATGAATTCTACAGACCTCACCCATGCGGCCACTTTCACTGAGACTGCCTAAGTCCAGATGGAGATCAGACTTTGATGTCTAGATGGGTACAAAATGAGACATGCATGATGAGTAAATACATAGTCTCTTTCTCTATGTCAGTTTTTAAATATCTTGTATGAGATGACAATAAGGGTTTAGGACAGGAACAGGAAGTAAATCAAGGTTTATAAAACTGCATAGCATACTATTCTACTCTATACAGTTGGTAACACAAACCATCAAAAGTTATACTGTTCAAATTTTCAAAAAGAACATGCTCTATTGTGAAAATCAAAGTTTAAAGATGATTGGCCATTTGGGTGATCTATAATCTGACCATAAATATTACAAGTGAATTAACCTTGAAATGTCACAATGTCATGTAGTAACTGCCGGCAGCTGGAGAAAATGGAGCTTAAGATTTACAAAGGATCAATATATATAGTGTTCATTATGATAAACTTTGCGCAAAAGAAAGCCCAAATCCTTGTGCTGCCACTAATATATAATGCACCAACACTGCTTGCAGGTACATTTTTATCATCCTAACATTGTGTACATTTTTATACATGTTTAAGCTGTGTTACAGAACAGCAACTGAAAACATTAATGTGACTTTCATTTTTGCCATACTCACTGTGTCAAATTAATTGCATAAATCTGTCCTCTGTCCCAAAATAATTGCACAAATCTGTCCTCTGTCCCAAAATAAATGCATAGAACTGTCTTCTGTCCAAAATAATTGCATAAATCTGTCCTCTGTCCCAAAATAAATGCATAGAACGGTTCCGTCCAAAATAATTGCATAAATCTGTCCTGGCCCAAAATAATTGTATAGAACTCTTCTCTGTCCAAAATATTTGCATAAATCTGTCCTCTGTCCAAAATAATTACATAGCAATGTCCTCTGTCCAAAGTAATTGCATACATCTGTCCTGTCCAAAATAATTGCATATCTCTATCCTGTCCCAAAATAATGAAATAAAGAAAACTTTTAACTCTTTGCAGCCTCTACCCCTTGACTACCTGCATCCCCTACCCCTGTATTTCCTGCAACCCCTACCTATTTTTTTCCTGCATCCCCTACCCCATTATTTCATTATAATGCTTTAACAGTCAAAGCAAAATGTCCACTTTTGTGTCAGTTTTCCCTTGAAAAAGGAAGATGGAATATTAGAGAAAAACTGAAGTTTCATGCCCTGTAGTTGGTTTTGTTGCTAATTTGTTGATCAAAATTGTCAGATATTACACTGCCACCAAAAGTTTACATAAGATTCCTAAAAATAATGTTAAAAACTGAATTTATTCTAGCTCAACTGGAAGTGAATAATGACTCACTAGATATATTCAGGTCAATTACTAAAAAGATGAATCATTTAATCCAATATTAAAGCCAATAACCATATGAAACGATTACTGATACTATGAGAAAAGTGCCAATTTTCTAATGTAACCTATTTTCAGCATTGACGTTTGAAATAATAACTTTGTTTCACATCATCATGAAGCAAAATAAGACCAATTTTAATATTTATAGAATTTTAATAGGATATTTTTTTATATTGCTTTATCCAATGTTTGTACCCATTTTCCTATTTTTGTAACATTAACTCTGAAAAGAAGAAATAAAGATTGATGATGACTACTTTGAAAATTATGTTTTGAATTTCTACACCAACTTCTCCCTATTTTTGCCAATTTCACTTATGCTTAGGCTAGAGAGAGATCATTTTACACAAATATTCTAGTGTGGCCAAAGACATATTATAATGAATATTGATTTATAGTAATTGAAAAAATAGTATTTTATTAGCATATTTCAACTTCTGACTTCATCACTTTCTCCATCAATTTCAGTTATAACTATCAAGTGCCTTCCCAGACACTGAAATGCTTACAGTTTAAAAAAGTAGCAGAATGACTTAAACAGTTCATCAAAATAGAACTTGTTATTTCAAATGGGTTTTGCATCATTTACAGCTCATAAAAAGTACAATATCTTAACACAAGAAAATGAGAAAGTGAATTAGTTTTGCCCATCAATTTTGATGAAACAGACTCAGTGAAGTCAATTTGGGCTATATATAAGCTTTGAAAGACATCTCCACTTTCCAGATTCTACAAAAATTTCAGTCCTTTGTTGGAGTAATCTTTCCCAAAAAAATAAAAATAAAAATGTACAAATTGTTTGGCTGTTTCACAAGGAGGTACAATTTTTGCAGCATGTTTTAAAATTTGTGGGAATTGCACATTCTAGCTGTAGCCCTGGACGTGTGAACAACCTGCTGATGTGCACCAATTATCTGTTTATATAATCAAGTGTATCTTAACTAGACTGAATGTACAAAGATATTTGGTCTGTAAGATATAAATATATGTATATTCTATTAAGAATTTAGCAGCACATCAGCACATTACTGATTACATAGTGTCAGTTCAAGTTTTATGAGATGTACACATATATGTACATTTAAAATAATTGGAAAGAACAACGTGTAAGTCTATTTATATGATTCTTTTGTGTGAGTAGAACATAGAAAAATTGTTTTCATCTAAACTTCACTGTATTAAAACATGTATTCATGTATTCACAAAGTTAATTCTGCAATTCTGTCTTATTTTGTGAAGCTTCTTCCACTGACCTATTGTTTTATGCTGCAAAAAACAATTAACTACTTGTTTTTTTTTTGCAAAAGACTCGTGTGAAAAACTAAATAATTTTAGTTTTCTCATTAAAATTCATTACCACTTCTACACATACTCCCTGAAAATTTCATCAAGATTCATTACCGTTGCTACACATATACCTAAACAAACCAAATCTCATTAAAATTCATTACCACTGCTACACATAAACCATACAAATCTCATTAAAATTCTTTACCACTGCTACACATAAACCATACAAATCTCATTAAAATTCATTACCACTGCTACACATAAACCATACAAATCTCATTAAAATTCATTACCACTGCTACACATAAACCATACAAATCTCATTAAAATTCATTACCACTGCTACACATAAACCATACAAATCTCATTAAAATTCATTACCACTGCTACACATAAACCATACAAATCTCATTAAAATTCATTACCACTGTTACACATAAACCCTAAAAATCTCATTAAAATTCATTACCATTGCTATACATACACCCTAAAAAAATCTCAAGCTGCTGTTTCTTATCCATTGCAGTTGTGTTTTTCTATTCTGTGTAGTTTGATTATCAGGTAGGTGTACTTTAAAATTAAAAAATATTAAATGTTCAATAAGTAAAGTCTAGTTAGACTGTCTATCTGTTAATGCACATAAGAAGAATCTGAAAATTCCTACATACTGATTCAGCAGTGATTCTCTCTCTCTCTTCCCCACCCATCCCACCCCGTGACATAAGAACCAGATATAATAATATGCAACATCTGTCCTGAGACTGGCTCACATTGGAGAATAAAACTGCATCAAAATTGGGGATTCTATTTTCAAAGTAGACTTACTTTCGAGTCCAGACTGATTTTGAATTTTAGGTTTTATAAATCTGACCAGACTGAAAGCTTGTGTTGCTTCTCCCAGAACTGAATAATTTGGATTTTAATGGATATTTATGATTCACATGCAGAATAAAAATATAAAAAGAATATAACAAATTATTTAATTTTCTCTTCATGATAACTTACTCTTATCAATTCCTCAACCTCTTCACTTTTCACTCTATCTATACTGGACTGAGATTTACCACGTTTGGCAGCAGCCAACTCCACAGCAGTTCTTTCTAGTGCATCTGAAAGCTAAGAGAGAAAAATATTAATAAATGAATAGAAACAAATTTCATAGTAATTCATAAAAACAGCATGATGGACAGAGCAAGATTATACCATAGGTTCTAACACTGTTCACTAGTTAGACCTACAGGGGACATAATTTGACAAAGAAGTAAACAGTGGCAAGTATGAACATCTTTGGCGAAAGTTCATTTCCATGTCCAGTGGCAGTACAGTTTCTATTTACTACTCATTGTTACAAAATGATAATTGTTCTTGCTGTCAGTATAACTCCTGTACGGACATATATTCATTATTAGATGGCACAATGTTAAATCTCATAGTTTTGGGTGAAAATGCTTTCACAGGTACAAAATTATATTTCCGTAAATTTTACAGGCAAAATGCTGTCACCTGAAGTCTTCATACCAATATTTTTTTTCATTAAAAAGAATAACAAATAATTAATAAGTATAGTTTCTTGCTCGTTTTCATCCCAAGTCATGATGATATAAAGTTACCCATTTATGAACAGAAACATATTCACTAATGTGTTGACAAATTCAGCCAATTATATCCAAGAATCACATTGCTAATAAATATGCATGGCTCTATGGGTCTTACTCGCAACTGTACTCATGCAATGTCAAGGTGATTTACTCATGCAATGTCTAGGTGATTTAAAGTTTTTTACCAAGTATGATAAAACAATTGGATCAGAAGTACAGTCACTAGAATGGTAAAAAGTACAGCCAAACACAAGCAAGATAACCTCAGTATCTAGGGGTCTTCAATATTTTTTCAAGTTATCTTGGGGTCTACAATATCCTTTCAATCTATCTAGGGGTCTTCAATATTTTTTCAAGCTATCTAGGGGTCTTCAATATTTTTTTCAAAACAATTTCCAGGCCCACCAACTGAAAGTTAAATGGTTGGTCCCTAATGCAGAAAATCAAGCAAATCCTGGTGGCTCAGCAGAAACCAAGCCAGATTCATGACCAAAAGGGCGTGGGTTCGAATTCGACCTCAGCCCATCCTAGGTCAACTACAATGGTGTATCCTTGGGCAAGGCACTTTACTTCATTTGCCTCAGCACTCAGTAACCTACTTGTGTTGCAGTGCCATAAAACACCGAACCAAACCAAACCAAGAAAAACACATGATTTACTTCTAGTCTGTAGAAATACTATTTCATGACTTACTGCTAATTAATTACAATTTTAACAATGTATTAAAAGCAGCCTTTTAGAAAGATAATTGGTTGACATAATCTTTATATATACTACCATGCAACTTTGAATTGTATTATGATTTTTCTCAAAGAAGAAGAGAACTGAAGAAAGTAAATTGGGGATTTGGGGTCCAGAGCCATATCAGAATCAAGCACAAACCCAAACTAAATCAACAAAATCTCTTCCCTCTAGTTTCTAGTGATACAGTGAATCCTTAATGCTGGCAATATAAAAAATTACAATAATAACATTTTGGGAGTAAATGCAGTTGCCCTTATAAGTAATTTCAAAAAACTGTAAGCTAAGTAATATGTTACAATTTACAGTACTATACATTGGATATTTTTAAATTCCTACATTTGGTGATTCAGCTACATTTTAGCTACTGCAGATCAAGAGAAATGAATATATTTTAGGTGATTAGCTTTGGTGGTGATTTTTCTGTGTGATTTCAAACTAAGGTAACAAAATTACTACACTATTTGCACTGCGAAGAATTCATGCTAGATGGCATCCCCTTATGAACAAAATTACCTCTTTTAGATCCCCAGCATGTTGTTGCTTTAGTTTCTGAACTTTCTTGTTCCACTTCTTATCCTGGTTGTTTAATTTGGAACTCACCGTATCCTCAACTTTTCTCATCTACAAATATGGAAAGGTAATAAAGAAAAAATTAAAAAAGAACAATGGACCCAAAAATCTCAAAACTTGTGAGCCTGAGTTTGAGCTCAAGATTGTTTGTATGCAGCAGCCAAGAACTCCAAAATGTAAACATTAATTTTCAAGCAGTCAATGTAAACATTAATTATCAAGCAGTCAATGTAAATGTTAATTATCAAGCAGTCAATGTAAATGTTAATTATCAAGCAGTCAATGTAAATGTTAATTATCAAGCAGTCAATGTAAATGTTAATTATCAAGCAGTCAATTTAAATGTTACTTATCAAGCAGTCAATATAAATGTTAATTATCAAGCAGTCAATGTAAATGTTAATTATCAAGCAGTCAATTTAAACATTAATTATCAAGCAATCAATGTAAATGCTAATTATCAAGCAGTCAATGTAAATGTTAATTATCAAGCTATCAAAGTAAACATTTTAATTATCATGCAGTCAATGTAAATGTTAATTATCAAGCTATCAAAGTAAACATTTTAATTATCATGCAGTCAATGTAAATGTTAATTATCAAGCAGTCAATGTAAATGTTAATTATCAAGCTATCAAAGTAAACATTTTAATTATCATGCAGTCAATGTAAATGTTAATTATCAAGCAGTGAATGTAAACGTTACTTATCAAGCAGTCAATGTAAACGTTAATTATCAAGAAGTCAGTGTAAATGTTAATTATCAAGCAAAGTAACCATTAATTATCATGCAGTCAATTTAAATGTTAATTATCAAGCAGTCAAAGTAAACATTAATTATCAAGCAGTCAATTTAAATGTCAATTATCAAACAGTCAATGTAAATGTTAATTATCAAGCTGTCATAGTAAACATTAATTATCAAGCAGTCAATGTAAATGTTAATTATCAAGCAGTCAATTTAAATGCCAATTATCAAGCAGTCAATTTTAATGTTAATTATGAAGCAGTTAATTTAAATGTTAATTATCAAGCAGTCAGTGTAAATGTTAATTATCAAGCAATCAAAGTAAATGTTAATTATCAAGCTGCCAATGTAAACATTAATTATCAAGCTGAAAATAAATTCAGACTAAAGTGATCCTGACTTGTAAAATGTTGGCACATGTGAAAGAACATAAAAGACATAACTCAATTAAAAGAACATTTTTTCCTATGCTTTAAAGTAGAGCTATTATAATGAGAAGATAAATACTGAAGAATAACTTATTTTCCTTTATTTGTCTACTTGTTTTTCGTAAAATCTACTTTAGAAACTATCCTTGTTTTATACTCTCAGAGGGCAAATTTTATTAGATTCAAGTGAGAGACTTTGTGTAACCTGTGACAACCAATATGAACACATTAAAAACTTGATTAGCCTTAAAACTGAAGAACTAAATGAATTACATGCAGGTTTCTCATTTAATTTCTACTCATTCACATTTATAAAGCAAATTTATTTTATTGACAGTAATCTATCACAATATACATTTATTATAGGATTAAATGATTATGGTTGGGTATTCATCAGTGTAAATTTTACCTAATCACTCACAAAGTAAATAAAGTCCGAGTAATAATGACAATATTCCATATTCTTACAAATATTAAAAAAACCTTCTGTGGATACTATACATAGCAAAGAAAAAGTATGTGGTCATGAGCTAAACACAAAAATTTAACATGCATTAATAAAGCATAAATTGTAAGTCATGCTGACCTTCTTTTCTGAAAGAGTGTAGTAGAAATAGAAATGCATCCAAATATACAGTTTCATCATTGTACCAAAAACAACAAAAAATGAACATTAAACAAAAAAATCTCAACAAAAGCACTGAAGCATGATATATAATTCAACAATGTGGGTGTAGTAAAAAACATAACCAAAGGCATTAAAAATGAAATATGGGTCATGGTGAGCTTCTTCTGTTGTAATGGAGTGGTACCAACTTAACTGCATATCATCATCTACTTTATTATTCTAGCAAGAAACAACAGCGCTTGAAACACTGAACCCCAATCACAAAAATTTAATTCAAATTAGTGAGGCACAGAATATGGCGTATAAAGACTTACTTCTGCAGTAAGGCTGTAGTGCTTACCAAGATGCATCCACTCACTAACTTCAAGATTCTATTTAAGACAGTATTTGCATCATGCAAAAAACATATGTGGTCATGAGCAAAATTCAGTAACTTTACCCAAGTCAATAAAATGTAAGTCACAGTAACCTTTTCTTGTAAGTAGGTATAGTACAAATAGATATGCAAACAGTGATCTAGTTTGGTGATTCTATCATGAACAGTGCTTGAAAAATAAACTTAAAGCACAGAAATTCACCAGGCAGTGAAGCGTGAAATATGGGCCAGTGACCTACTTTTTAGATGCATCCCCTCAATATATTTCATAAACACACACACACACACACGGTATGGATGTCATTGCTGTATACACTGCAACTTCAACCCCAAGGTTAGATAAATTAAAAAGAGCATCAGAAAATGAATTGTCTTTTCTTCTGACTGAGATAGCTCATGTATCAAATGAGATAAATCATCTATCAAATAATTACGAAGCAAATAAAAATCTTTATTCTCAACCTCCATAAAATCTTCTATATCTGTGACCTTCATCCAAACATGAGTTTGGTTTGTTAGAAGAATAACTAAAATTGTGAACCGTGGTCCTGAGGTCCTCCCCCAGCAGGTCTTTAGGGGCAGCAACCCTGAACAGGAGATCCTAAAGTCTTATGTGCCCCAGTCTAAATGCATTTTAGACTCTGGAAGCATACAAAACTGCTCCTGGTGGACCTTATTATCATATATTGAAAAGTTGTTACTTCATTCCAATAACCAAATCATCTGGAAAATAACAAAACTGACCCAATTGTAAGCAATACTTGAAGAATTTCACAATGTTTATTATCACATCAACTTGTTCTCCAATAATATTAGTGCTTAATTTATTAATGTGCATATCATTCCACAGTTTTTTTCTGAACATCAGAATCTTAAGACAAACCTGGTCCTCCAGCCGTTCTCGTATCATTGCCACCTCTTCCCGCTGTTTCTGCAGCAGTTCCTTCTCATTATCCACATCATCCTGAAGCTCTCCAAGGTTAGACCGTTTTCCATACTTTATCTCAGCAATTACTTGCTCTGAGGCTTGTAGCTTCTCTGATATCTCCTTGATCTCCTTCATGAACATTTCTGTTGTCTTCTCTCTGACAGTCTAAAACAAAATTCAAAATTTATTGTGATTTGTCTCTGTCCTTGACATTCAGCATGTCTAATCATAAGTATGAAAGACTATATACTTTTTCAAATATCTTCAGAAATTGTGAACAATCAATCATATTCTTGATACTATTAAAAGAAATCTAAATAATAAATTAAATTGGAGTCTATCTGGTCATTCAAATAAATTTTAAATTCAAAATAAAATAAATATTTCTCCCAACATTAATACTCAAGTTAAACAGGTGCAACAGATCTGTAGGACATTACTGGGAAATAAAGGAAATTGAAGTCTAATATTCAAACATACATGGTAACCAGGAAGGCACTTTTTAAAAAACAATATATGCCAGGGAACTCTGATTACTCATGGACTTCATATGTAAATGATACAGAATTCTAAGCTGCATCTATAGGTGACTATTCCACATTAAAAGTACCTTTCCTGGGTCCCACTCTGATTATTGAAGGACTTCATATGAAGTCCAGGTACATTTTATAGGAACAGCCCCAATCACAATGGTAGCTGTATAAAACTCTGAATCAAATAAAATATGACAATCAACACCTATGGACCTTTTATATCCATAGTGATATTGTTATGCAAAGTCTTTGAACAAGTCAATGATTCAAAAAAGTTCACAGTTTGACATTTAAACTGCATATCAGAAAACAGTCATTGTCAACTGCAAATTGAAATATATCCTTTGATATATCTATTCATGAAATAAAAGAAAAATAAAATTATGAAATATGGTCCAAAATATAGTGATGGATACTGCTTTTCTCACATGATTTGAGTACTATATGACTCTTTTCTGTTTTAATTTTAATGCAGTACCAAACAAAAACATTATTTTTAGTTCTTAATCTGAAACCTCTCAAGACCAGTGTGAAACCTCTCAAGACCAATGTGAAACCTCTCAAGAACAAAGTGAAACCTCTCAAAATCAAAGTGAAAC
Organism: Megalonaias nervosa; assembly: GCA_016617855.1. Taxonomy (NCBI): domain Eukaryota; kingdom Metazoa; phylum Mollusca; class Bivalvia; order Unionida; family Unionidae; genus Megalonaias; species Megalonaias nervosa. Next base: position 110,847 of record JAECUM010000977.1, on the reverse strand, counting down.
CTCTCAAGACCAAAGTGAAACCTCTCAAAACCATTGTGAAACCTCTCAAGACCAAAGTGAAACCTCTCAAGACCAATGTGAAATCAAGACCAAAGTGAAACCTCTCAAGACCAAAGTGAAACCTCTCAAGACCAAAGTGAAACCTCTCAAGACCAATGTGAAACCTCTCAAGACCAAAGTGAAACCTCTCAAGACCATTGTGAAATCAAAACCAAAGTGAAACCTCTCAAGACCAATGTGAAACCTCTCAAGACCAAAGTGAAACCTCTCAAGACCAATGTGAAACCTCTCAAGAACAAAGTGAAACCTCTCAAGACCAAAGTGAAACCTCTCAAGACCAATGTGAAACCTCTCGAGACCAATGTGAAACGGTACAACCTCTCAAGACCAAAGTGAAACCTCTCAAGACCAAACTCCATCAAGTCCATATTTATAACTTGGGAAATATGTTTTACCAAGTTTCTTTATATTTATCTAGAAATGAGAGATGTGATCTGGTGCCCTCTCACACAAAGGTAAATGTTTATATATCTATTTCAACAACACATCTAGTGACAGTTAATTTTAAACAACTGATATCTGTGAAAATTAGGACTAAAATGTATTACCATGTGTTTCTATTTTGAGTTTTATTTACTCAGCCCGGCTAAAACTGTTTAAAGACCACTGGCTAATCACATGCAGTAATTAGATTTTCATTTTATCGGGGGTCATTTGATGTTTAAAGACCACTGGCCAATTACATGCTCTAATTAAGTTTGGGTTTTATGGGAGCTCAATTTGGTGTAGACTGGTGCAGATCTCACATCTCGATCAAACATTTCTTGTGGTTTTCAGCTTATGGAGATAAGGTCCATTACAACTAAAAATAACAAAACAAAATCAAGACTGAAAACATGATTCAGTTTTTAGATTTTGGTTTCTTGAGGTTAAAGTATTTAGAGGTTTCACTGTGTTTTATCCTTAGACAAAGTAATGCTGTGTAGTATCACTGTGAATGTCTGTCTTATTTTTTGTGGCTGGACATGACATATAACAATAGTAAAAAATTAGGACGTGATAAAATTACCCATAATTTGGCATGTCCATACATATATTTTATACCTTTTCCTCTCCATGCACTCTGACAACAGGTGTCTCTTCCTCCTTTCGTACAACTTCTTGTCTGGTTCTTTCATCTACATCGGGGCTCTACCATGAAATAAAATAAAACAAAACTAACAAATAATTTCATTTCATTGTAATCAATTTTTATTATTATAAAAAATAACAATCATTTGAGGGTACTACAATAGCCGAGCAGTTGAAAATGTTGTATGTAGCTGGCATCAGCTTATATGGCAATGTAGTTATAATCAAGCCTGTTTTAAGCAGCCATGTGGACTGAAGGACCTTGAAGAGGTGTCTGTTTGATAGAGGTTATTCATAATATAAGTGACATTTAAGGAAGGTTGAACTGTATATGCAAATAATACAACTACATATAGCATACAGTCAGACATGATCTAATGTTCATTTCATTTTCTCATCAAAACAATATCATTAGCCATGTCTCTTCCTGTTTTTATTACTTTCTTATTGCTTCTTCTCAAGTTTCTTGATATAGGCTAAAGAACTTAACACTAAACTTTGAATTTTAAAACAGTCTAAATTTAGGATAGTTATATATCCGCATCACTTTGGAGTGGGAAAACCCCCCAGATATTTATTCCAGCTTTGCTGACATCAATGTGTAACATTATAACAGTTGTAGCGTATACAATCCTTGTAATCTTGACGTATTGTCTCATGGAACACATGTCACACCCTATTCATGCAAGTTAGATTTCAGATGACAGAAACAAAGAGAAGTTGTACCTTTTTTTCAAAACCTTCAATGTGGATGCTTATTCAGCAAAAAATGACTGGAAACAGACACAGTGTAAAATGACTGGAAACAGACACAAAGTAAAATGACTGGAAATAGACACAATGTAAAATGACTGGAAACTAACACAATGTAAAATGACTGGAAACAGACACAAAAAGACCCTCTAGCCAAAGTGGATGCTTATTTATGTAAAATGAATAGAAACAGACAAAATGCAAAATGGCCGGAAACAGACACAATGTAAAATGACTGGAAACTGACACAATGTAAAATGACTGAAAACTGACACAATGTAACATGACTGGAAACTGACACAATGAAAAATGACTGGAAACCGACACAAAAAATCTTTCAGCCAAATTGGATGCTTATTCATTGTAAAATGACTAGAAACACACAAAAAATTATATCCAAAATGGATGCTTATTCAATATAAAATGACTGAAAACAGATACAAAAAAACCTTCTAGCCAAACTGGATGCTTATGCAATGTAAAATGACTGGAAAGAGACACAAAAATGACAATAGTCTGCGATACTTCTCATGTGCCATTATGTTTCGATTAGTGAATAAATTAAAAACAAGGGTTCCAAGTATGTGACATGACCTTGAGAAACTGTAAGGCAATACCTTAGAACTGATGTTGCCAGAAATGACATACCTTTGTCTCAATACCTGCTAGTGCAGACAAAGCTTGAAATGTGTCCAATGACATGGATACAGTGGCAATTGGCTGAAAAACTTAATGCCAAACAGTAGCCAAAACTCAACTTTTGTCAAAAAATAGTGAATATTGAACCTGACCTAGGTCTATTTTGAGTAAAGCCGTATGCCATATTTTATTTCAATCAATGAAAGCCTTCAAAATTTACTGAGAGCAGAAACAAAATTTGTGACCAATGGAACATGATATGATATAATACAGAAATGGGTAACACTACATGGCTCTCTGCAGATTTGGTGGGGACAATAAAACTAAAATAACGATTAAGAGGCCCAAATGGGCCTGATATCACTCATCTGATAGTTGACACACATATATAAAACTCTACAGGGGAAAGAAAAACTTGGAGCACATAGATGATACATTGTTTTTTAATGCAGATATCATCTATTTTCTTTCAAAGACCATACATATAGGAATACTATCTTGCCATGAAATGATGAGTAATTTACACAACCAGTATTTTCCCCAAGATCTCTCACTGCCTGGGGATTAAGCCCTGATTCATAGCTTAGAAATTGTTCATTGCACCATTCATACAAACATTCATTTGGCATGATAAGGGCAGTTGATCTGTACAGTCAGCATGATTATTTGGCCTGTCCTTGCCCCATCCCTTGCCCTGCACTACAGAATTGTAGTTTGGAACCCATTGAGATCCTGATTAATATAAGTGGATGTTGCTCATAATCGATCTCATTCAAGATCTCAGTGATATAGGCTTGAATACCAGAAAAGATGGGCCTCTATGGCATTCTCAAGCTCGGATCACCTCATTAATATGCACTGACATTGCTCATGAGTACATTCATCTGTGGTCTTGATAATTTAAGCCTACATACCAAACCTAATAAAAAATGAAGCCTCCAGAAAGGTCACAAGCAAGTTTTCACAGACAGATGGAGAACAGATGATGTACGATAGACAAAAGACTTCACCAAATGCTCATTTGACCTTTACTTTATGAGCTAATAAAATAAGTTGCTAATATGTACCCTCCTCTGCTCTGCTCTCCTTGCCCTCTTTTCCTCTTGGAGCTGAGCTTCCTTCATCTTTAATTTTTCCTTAACCTCCTGAAGCTCTGCTTCAAGCTCTCTGTTAGGTGAAAACTCTCTTTGGTCTGAGGTTGGAGAAATGTGACTACCAAAATATTCAGCATGCCTTCGGTTTATGTGTGAAGTTAGGAAGGAACTGTTGAGGAAGGCTTTTGTACAATATGGACACTGCAATAAAAATATTGCTACTACATACCCATTTGTACATTATGGGTACTGCAATGAAAATATTGTTACTACATTCACATTTAATATTACATGACTGATTTGCCATTGGATATGAATGTTTAATCAATATTTCCATATCACACACACTGATTGGAACTGGTTAAGTATATCACAGTCTTCTGTGTGCTGATATTCTTTTATGTACAAATCAAACTGTCGTAAATCCCATTTTATCTGTAATTCCATTCACACTGTAAACATCTAAAAATATTTCCAGAGCATTCAAAAAGAAGTTAAATAAATACAGAACCCACATAACTGATTTGTTTAAAGTCAGGAAAAGATTTGTTTGATATGGTGTATGAATATATCTTTGCCTGTTGACCAAGAAATATCCCTACACCAAATCAAGCTTGCTCTTTCTGCCAACTCTGAACAAAAACATGCATGTTCTTTCATGCACATATCAAACAGTAGTCTTAGAATGCAAATTTATGTTGCATATCTTCAAGTTAAAAATTCATCTTTCTAGAAGACTATTGTTAAGATATATATATATATATATATATATATATATATATATATATATATATATATATATATATATATACATATACCAAATTACTGGTTGAAGAAGTGACACATGGGCTTCAGTGGTGACAGCCATGAAAGGGGAGGAACCCATTACTTCTTTTCTTCTTTGTATTCTAATTATTTCAGATGAATATTAAACTAAAACAAATTCTGAAACAGTGAATTAATTCATATACACTGATATTTTTATTACAGGATGTGTGATCACATATCAGATATTTTTCTTGAAGGTTACAGCATAACCTAATATTAACAAGTAATATTGTACTTAGTAACTCATTAAGAAAGTTTTCTTAGTGACTGTCTTCACAGACCTTATTATAACTTCCTGAGCCAGCATGAATTAGTTGTTGTTGGGCAATCAATAACTTCTTTCTCTTGTGACTTTCTTTCTTCACTTCTGTCAACTCTCTGTTGAGGTCTTCCACAATTTTTTTGGTCTTTTCATGATCCTGAAATAAACAGCCAGGAATGAGATCTTCTTTCTGAATAATTACTTGTGTGGTAACATAATTTTGCTTCTTTAATTATAAAACACTGCTCAATATATCCAACAGACTGATGCCTTGGGCCCCTCTAATTTCAGATCAGGCCCCTCCTGTATTATCAGTGACGTGCCCATCAAGCTTGTAAAAAAAAGAAAATTACCCAAGAAAACTTATATCACATAGAAGAAATGTGGAAATATATTGTCCAGATGTTGAGAGAATAGAAAAGTATTAACATTTATTCCCATTCATGCCCCTTACCCTCATGAAGACCGTCTAATTATCATACTTCTATCAAAAGCGTCCAACTTTGTGTACAAAGTAAAGCATGTGACCTATGAATGGGAAACAGATTGCCTGGGTTATAATTAGTGCTCACTTGGCTTTAACACACTAACAGAGGTTGGACAAAATACTGTTTTGGATATTTATGTGCATTACAGAAACCAGCAGAAGCAGTTTAGTGGGTACCAGAACTATTCCCACAGTCATTGCAACCATTGCAATGACATGTGGGCTAGTAATGAAATTAAGGCTAGCATGTATATAAAACAAGCAGTAAATGGAATACTTATTGTTGTAATTTGGAGAGTTAAAGCCAAATTCAGGATGTTTTTCGAGGTACAGTAAGTAACAGAAGTAGCAAATGTGGCCTATGATGACTTTTGAGTCTTTGATTAAAAATCGGCCATCATTCTGGTGTAGGTGTGCTAATAAAAAAAAGAATGACTAAAATAACTAAGAAAAACTTAAGTATTTTGATTTTTTTGATCATGTTTAATTGCTATTGTGTTGTTCAAGATGTTTCAAGTTCAAGTTTAACGAATAATAATTGACCTGTCCCATGTTCATGCTAGCACTAGTGTAATGTAACACTGGCTAAACATATTAAGCAGCACCAATGATTAACATCAAAAGTGTAAAGAGAAGTGAAAACATTGTTTGACATGAAATATATTAAGATCTAGATAAACACACAAGTCAATTTAATATGATTTTGCTTTTATCTTTTATTATTTTAAGAACAGCAATTGCAATGTTGTGTGACAAGTAAGTAAAAAAAAATATGGTAATTTTGGGCATGTGGAAATTTGAGTCTGGCCTTGTGGAATTTTAGCCTGAGCTTGTGATTTTTTAAAAATCACTAGCCCTGGGCCTGTGTCTACAGATTTCATTTTTCTTGAGCACTGTCACTACAAAAATACATCAATCTGTGACTCCGACTTTTTGTAACAGATTCAATACTACATATACACAAGATGAGCAGCTGTTAATCTCTATAAGAAAATACCTGAGTCCCCTTGATGGGGATAAATTATGCAGAAGTGAGGGGCAAACCTCAATGCAAATTGATTTTCTAAATGTTTGTGATGTACATGCATTTGTACTATCGTGCAAATATGTAAGGTGTGTTTATTTTGAAGACAAATCTACATATGAAAAGTTTAGTAAAACAGCATGTCTCACCTGTAAACATCACTACTGCAAGCCTCAAGCTGTATACTGATACTGACTCTAGTGATGCTAGTGCAGGCCTAAAGCTGTATGGTGATACTGACTCTAGTGATCCTAGTCATGGATTTCATTTATGGCACAATCGTAGTTTTGCTCTTGAACCTACCTTGGTAAAAGGCGATGCTACTTATAATGCAACAAACATTTATGGCTGCCAGAAGAGTAATGTTGAGGGAACACTACTGCTCACAATGACAACATAAAAGTGATTGCCATGTCACACCATGCCCTAACATAAGTGAGATGAACATGTACTTGTACCAATGCTATTCAATGGATTCCAAATGTGGTTAAGAATTATTATCTCATATCTTTCTCCACCAAACCCAGAGAGTAGTCATCATGTACCTCATGAGCTGTTTTCAATTTATCCTCCAGAGCAGTCAGCTTCAATGTGAGAAATTCTTGGGAATGCTGAAAAAGAGATAATTTATTATGACCACTATCCATTTCTGCTTTCATGTCATGAAAAATTCTACAATAAGAACTTGATAATTCAGTTAGATTTTTCCCATCTAAACTATCTTGCTTTTCTCTGACTCTGTTATGCTTTTACAAATATAGATGCAACTTTATGTTGTCTTTCCAGTTAATGACAGGCATATAATTCCTGTTGTGCAATTGTACATAACTAGCAAAAATAAAAATCATAATTATTTTCTAAAGTCTGCAATTACATGTACTTCCACTCCCTCTCAAGTTTATATGTTATGATGTTCTAATTTATGACAGATGTATTTTGACAAATGAATGTATGTACCAGAAACACATTCCCTAACAGAAGAATTTGAAGTGGGAGCAAATGCAAATGATGGCTAAAGGGTATGCACAGTAAAGCATCATGGTGACAACAAATTTACAGTTAGTGCAGAGTAAATTCACATACCTAATAAAGCATTATATTTAAATTACACAATACAACAAAGTGATTATAGGAATCCTCACAAGTCTGCTCCAAACTTATACCATTGTACAGCTCTCCTTTGTTCAGACATGAAAGACTGAAATAATGAAAAAAGGCAAAACTAGGCGATGTGTCTTGGGGCCAGCTAGACTCTAATATGAGGTCCATGGGCAAGGCTCTGGTGGGAGAATTGTGGGAATGGGGTGGCAAGCATCTTTGAGTCTTCTCCATTAACTGTAACTCTTCATTCCATTCTTAACCAGTCCCATGTATTTTCACTTTTTACATCTTGTTCTATTTCTTTCAATCAAAGAGCATCCAGTCATCATCTTCAAACACTATGTTATGTAACAATTTAATACAGGCAAACAATCAACTATACTGGCCAATTGATATTAACCAATCAAATGAGTACTTTGAAAAGTAAGAGTTATTACTGAGTCAATTTGATTGAAATAATCTGACTGCTTCAACCAATCAAAGGAGCATATCACATTTTTCTTTGCAAATTTAGTCAAGACAGGTCTACGTTTTGCTCTTAAGCAAAACCACTCAAATATGATGGTACTCCTTATATATGTATAAAGATACAACATTACCATATATACTCACTTTTAAGCTGGTTCCAACTGCAAACAACACTGACCCTGAACTGTTGTCACATAATACAACACCAGATCAGGGTCTATAATGTCTTGTTCTACAGATTACTGCTAACATTCTGAATATACCTAGATCAGCCAGTGCATTATACACTAGCAGATCTGGGTCTATTCAGTTTGCAGTTTTGCCTAGTTTAGAAGCCATTCTGGAGTACAAGCTACATTAACCATTTTTAATCGTTCTTTAAATATTTTTAAATAAAAAAGTACATGGTCATAGCAGTATTAAAGCCACACATACAGACTTAGACAGCCATGCAAGTAGGCTGAAAATTTCACAACCCTCACACTGGAAAGTTAGGTCTGGATCTATTTATGAATGTTTTTGAAATTCAATAAATTAATCAAAGTTCACTATCAAAGTTTTTAAAACTGACCAAACATATTTGTTTTTTTATGGACTGACCTAATAATGATATCATGGCAGGTTCAATCTTAAGTTTTGGATGTTCTGTACATTAAATGTCATCAAAATTATTCCTGACAAAAATTATTGATCACTCTGGACTTTTATAATGGTGGCCAGGTACTAAACTGGGTCAAGAAAAGAGGATGTTGGGTCTACCATAACAAATAACAGAGTACTACAAATCTGCTTTTAACATCAGCTACTTCATTCTGCCATCACAGTACATTACATTCAATCTGGTTTGTACTGGATCACACCAGTCGATTGATCTCCATGTACTTTAATACTGATTTTGCCATTTTTTGTCAACATGTAAATAATGACCTTCCAAAGGAATATGGATGTAGGAGGATTCAAATAAAGTGAATAAATGTCATTTAAAAGTATGTATAATCAAATTCTAAAAAGTAACATCCACTAATGAAGTTGTCAGTTCTGAATGCCTACATCACCTGTATAACCGTTTCTGTAATTTGTTCATTTATCATCAAAAGATCAACAATGATACACATATTTTCATAAGACATTTCTCAGGTCATTTTGTAACAGTTCACAGTTAAGTGGCTGCAAGTCAGGTGACGTTTTCATGCAGCCTCAGGCATAAAGCTAAGTACAACAACAGAGTAATGGCTATTTCCCATACTGCTTAGTTTTTTATCCAAAGTAAATGAATTAGTACCAACTTAGTTTGCCACAGATAACCAATTCTAAAACATTTTTAAAAAAATAAATTTCCAGTCAATTAATTTTCTTGATTGGAAAGTATACACCAAGTTGCTTAAATGTACAAGTCACAACTAAGGATGCTGGAAAAATTACATACTGATTCCTTTCACTTCATCTCTTGGAAGAAATGAAGGTGCATTTAGCAAAAATTATGGTAGATAAGATCATCAGACTAATCAACCAAGTCTACAAAATGCAACTGAAAAACTTACCAATAAATATTCGATTGTCAACTGTGCTAACTTGAAAAGCTTCACAAAGTTCGGATCTACAAATCTTGTATCCTGTAATTGACAAACCATACAAATTTAAATAAAAGTGAATTTGAAAATTATTATTTTAGCTAAGAAAAGCTTAACATTAACAGCTAATTGTAAGTTAACGATGAGCCTTAAACAGCTAATTGTAAGTTAACGATGAGCCTTAAACAAAGCTCAGAAAACTATTAACACAAATAACAAACTAAAGTCACAAAAAGATCAAACTTTAACACAGATCTGACCTATTAATCTGTGTCTATTTGGTCACAATATCAGAGTCTACTGACGCAATTATGAGCAAGAAACAGATATTCTGTTTGACAATTTTGTTCCAAGCTATATACATTGTATATTCAACAAGCACTTACTATTCTGTTTCTGATTTTTAATGACAGCTCACACATAATTGGCTTTTTCTTAAATCAATAATACAAGGATATGTCAATCTAGGAAGCAGCATTGACAGATCCACTGTTAATCAACACTTTGTCATATTTTGTCAACAAAGATTACATATACTGCATAAGATCTAAGCTGAGTTGTACAAGTGATTTAAATATATTCTAAAGTAAAAAGAAAATATATATTTAGACTTCTTGCATGTTTGAGTGATTGAAACCTGGGTAATGACAGAGAAGAGATTGAAAAAGGACAGAAGAGTGACAAGACAGTTACATTAATGGTAACAAGATGGAAATGTTAAAATACAATGTAAAAACTAATTATTCTTAATCAATCAAATACATATTTGTGTGTGTGTGTGTGTGTGTGTGTGTGTGTGTGTGTGTGTGTGTGTGTATTCAATGCCATTTTTCAAAACATAGGCTATATATGGAGGTCAGTATATATGGTGCAGGAAAAACCTGGGAAAATCTTGGGAAGAATCATTGACCCATGGTAAGTTACTGACAAGCTTCTCACATATCCACAATGGCCAACCTGAGACTTGAACCCATGCAGAAAGAGGTGAGATGTGACCGTAAATTGGCGAATATAATACATGTCCAAGTATAACAAACACTCATGTATTACCTGCAGTTTTTCTGTTGTGTGTAAAAAATATCTTAGATTACCCATGGACGTACATAAACCACAGGGTTTCATAAAGAATAATAAACAATGAAAATCTGTGTTGCTTCTTTTCATTATAAACATAGTGTAAAATACTAGGGTAAGGTAAACATCCTTTCTGTTTACCACTGAAACCCTAAAACGTCTAAAGTATAATTCATGTGCTCCGCTTGATAAAAGGACATACTGCAGCAGAGTCGTTTCAAACAAACTCTAAATTCGAAATTAGTTTCCTCACCATGAGCAATCTCAACCATTCCACGAAGACACCACATGCTCTCTTTACTAAATGATGGAACAAAGTGGCACCTATCCATTAATTAAAAATCAATAAAATAATCACCTACCATCAAATAATCGCCAGATGGCATGAACTACACACCTTCTGATTGTAAAATAAACATTTATCAGTTAGGGTATGGCAGCTTGGGCAAGAATAACACAGCATTCATTCACAAAGGATTCCATAAATGTGAAAGTCTTCTGGAAGTCGACTCATATAGCTCTGAATCCGACTACAACAGTGAATCAGACGCAGAATCACAGGTTTCACCCATCAAAATAAAGCACACCTAGCCAAGGTAATGGATGTTTTTAAAGACAAGTAGTATGCTAAAATTCTAATTAACAAAATTTTTATCACTCGTTTTTTTGATATTATCGACACTAATATACTGCACTATAGAAGTTCATATTCTAAAATTATATCTATGGCAGTTTAAGGTTTTAGTAAACACAACAACACCGCCACTCTTCATAAATTAGTAAGTTATTAAATTGAAGATGTTGACTTTATTATGTTGATCTTGTCTCCTTGTTATTATATTGTCTTTAAACGTAGAAACGTAGAAAAATTTAGATGAAATGTAAAACATAACTATAATTATCATTAGACTCATTTACTATTTTGAACTTGGTGCATTGTTTCAAATAGGAAATGAGTTTTTTAAAATATTACTACAACGTGGGAATATGTGGTAGGGAAAAACTTGGATAACCCACGTTATAGTCACTAATTTGCTGTAAGTGATTTGTAAAGGTGAGCATCTTAGACAACTCAGCCACCCGAGACCCTAATCAATCAATGAAATGCTTACCAGTTCTGCCTCTATATTACAAAATGTGATATTTATTATATTCTCTTGCAGAGAATTGAAGTCAAGTGTTCTAGACACATTATCAATGTCTAAGGACGCAATCTTTCTCCAGTCCACTCTCTCATATCTCTTTCTAAAGGCAAAGCTTTTTCCATTGGTGCCTGGGGCAACTGGAGGCTGACTGGCATAATTGTTGGGATAGCTGCTTTCCCCTCCATAGTACTGAGATGGTCCCCCAAAATGCATCATTGGAGGCTGCATATACTGTGTAGACATCTGAAAGTATGCATAGCTGATATAAGGTAGTGAAAAATCTTGTTCTATGAAAAAAGATGAATGACATACAAACATTACTAGTCCTAAGTGCTGTTTACTTGTTACATATAATACAGTAAAATCTGTCTTCAAAGACCACTTTAGTAAAAGAGCACCTGTCAAGAGAGATCATTCTTAATGCTCAGATTTATTAATTGCAGTGTAAGGACCTGTCTTGGGCAACAGTACAAATTCTCAATACACAATTTTATTAATTATAAAGAATTAGACCTGTCATGAGACCACCCGTCTTGATAGATCAGCCTTTGTGCATGGATTTATCAATTACTGTGTTGGGACCTGCCTTGTGAGACCACCTGTCTTGACAAGACTACAGATCCTCAATACATAGATTACTGATTATATCAAGTTACAACCTATCATGAGACCACATGTATTGGGAGATAATGCACTTTGGCCAGGTGAGGCGGTCATTCATAACAGGTTCTACTTTGTAATTTCTTGTGCCCTCAGTTGATTTACTTTGTACCAAAGATTTAACAAATTGCAATCCTGAAATGAATATCTGTAAGTACAGTATTACAAGTTCTTGATATACTGTATCTGCAATTAGATTGGAACAATTTTAAAAAAAAATTATATCATGTTCAAAGCAGCAGAAATATAAACTCTTCCATAGCACTACCACATGTACTATGCTGGTATTTATTGATAAGATACAAATAAATTGAAGTATCTCTTACAATCTAATATGGAAACTTGCTTCCTCTTAAACAATCTAAACTGATAGAAGTCAAACCTCATTAATTGATCACATTAACTGATCACTTCTGCCAAAACATTATCAATCCAAACAATTTAACCAGACAATGGAAGTTTGCATGGTTTATATTAATCGGTAAAAGACTGTGCCTATGATCTTGTTTGGTCATCTTTAATACCATAGACATGACTGCTGTGGTGCCCTTCTTGAACATGCCTGATGAGTGGCCATATGCAATTATGGCCAAAATTCTGCTGCATCAGTGATAATATTACCGGTATATTCAAATGTACTCTTCTTGGACAGACACTCCTTTAACAGGGCCATCTTACTAGAACAAATAATGTTTAATTTCTGCCCCTCATGAACATACCTGATGAGTGGCCATATGCAATTACAAATACAAATATTGTAGTTTACAGATGGAAAATCACAGATATTTCTTGATGTGTACACTATAATATTTGTTTCAGCCAGTGCCCCCAAATTATTATTTTTTTTCACTAACCTATTGGATCACCATAATAAATTTTATTCAACTGATCCCAGCTAAATTTCATGAATACCGCTAAAATCAATTAGAAATATTATTATGACTGATATCATCAGTAATGAAACCAGAGTTTGGAGCCAGTATATCAGTGTGATGATTGTCATCATCAGTAATGAAACAAGTACTTGAAGCCAGTATATCAGTGTTATAATTGTTATCATCAATAATGAAACCAGTGCTTGGGGCCAATATATACCAGTGTGAAGAGTGTTTACTATGCTTTGGGCCAATATACCAGCTTGATGACTGTTATCATCAATAATGAAATCAATGCTTGGGGCCAGTATACTAGTGTGAAGACTGTTTTAACATTTATCAGTTTGTACAGTATGCATTTTTTCAGTGCTTGGGGCCAGTATACCAGTGTGAAGACTGTTTTAACATTTATCAGTTTATACAGTATGCATTTTTTCAGTGCTTGGGGCCAGTATACCAGTGTGAAGACTGCCAATATACCAGCTGAAGACTGTTTTAACATTTATCAGTTTGTACAGTATGCATTTTTTCAGTGCTTGGGGCCAGTATACCAGTGTGAAGACTGTTTTAACATTTATCAGTTTATACAGTATGCATTTTTTCAGTGCTTGGGGCCAGTATACCAGTGTGAAGACTGTTTTAACACTTATCAATTTGTACAGCGAGCATTTAATGTACCTCCTCAACTGTTGGATGTTGATAGGTACTTAATGCAATAAATAAACAGATTAATTAACCTTTAACAGGATACTGACCCACACTTTTTACATCTGACACAAGACTACTTGTTAACTGTTTTGATAATGACCAGCAGTAATTTTCATTGCTCCAATGAATGTGCGACAGCAGGGTTTTGAGTGATCCATCAGCAAAGTCACTAACTGGGTTAGTGTTAACTTTAAGCCCTAGTTTCAGCACACTGATAAAGGACACATGGTACTAACTGTATGGAAAAATAAGAACCAGCCTGGAAATGGGTGAACATAAAATACAGTATGTATGGGTTTGGCTGGGCAGGATTGGTTCATAATGAAAGTTATTTTGTAGGAAAAAGAATCTTTTGAGAGCTTATCCTAGCTGTAGCTGAAAAAAAATAGAGGCATTGTTTGCTGGATGGAATTTCAGTCCTTCAACAGTCTTGAACTTGGAACACTCATTACTGAAATTAGCACCTGACTCTTTAGTACAGAATTGAAAGCACATGTTTCAAACACATACAGGTCCAGAAAATGCTGGGCTTATATCCTTTCCTCTACACAGAAGCTGTTATCCAGGTTTCATCTATACTGATAAAAATAGGTTTGACCATGAGCACTCAGAAATTTCAAGTTATTGAATTTTTAATATCATGGTGTTTGCATAGGTTTACTATGGGAACTGAATTAGTACTGTGAGTTCTAAAGTACCTAACTCTAATCCATATAAAGTGTCAAGCTATAAATTTGATCATCCAAACTGCTACACATTCCTTAGTGGTCAGGTTCTGAAACATTGATTAATTACTGGCTCATATTAAAGTCTCTTATTATCAAGATGACAAATGTTAACAATGGAGAAAAAACAGATTTATTCAGGTTAACAGCACTATATATTGTGACTAAAATATTTGCATTTGTGACTAAAAATTCAGGATTGGTCAGAGAAAGTTGTCAACTGGTCTAGCTATACAACCATAATGTATCAACCAGGACATAACATCAACACTTCTCAGTATGAGTATATATCATGTTAAAAACAGATGAAATTTAGTTCACAGGATGAGCCGTTTTTGATTCTGAGATTGCCTTTTTGACATGTGATTAGTTTGTTGTTGTTGGTTTGGGTTTAACACCATTTCTCAGCACAAGATAATCTTTATATGGCAGCCAATGTCTATCCTTCATTCAGAATGCTCAAGCATCTAATTTATCATAACTACATGTAGTTTACTTGACACATACCATACATCATATACTGTTTTAGTTGGCATGACACATACTGTACATGATACACTGTTTTAGTTGGCATGCATACATGCAATTAATTTTAAAACAACAACTGTAGATATGAAAAATACAAAACTATCATACCAAAGTTTCAAATAATTCAGAATTAACTTTTACCCACACATATTCCAGGCACACAAAATATATGGCTAATACAGTGCAATACTTTACATTTAAGCATGTTCTTAGTTCTTATTTAATTCTGAAAATTTGGCTGCTACAGTTTTGGGCGGTGTCTTCTTTGTTTTCTTTTCTCCAATGACTAACAACCCTTGCAAATATGAAAACTGAATGGATAGTCCAAAAGCAAATATTATTAATCTTACATAACGACACTGTTCTTGCATCAGTAGACTCATGAACTTCAAAAATAATTATATTTAAAAAAAAAAAATACAATTAGCAAACCTAGTGTTAATGACATTTTTTTCATGCCCTCATACTGATATAAGAAAAACTTCAAATAAAAAACCTGCACATCTTTAGCAAAGACATTTGATGTTTCTGTGGTATGGCAGCAAAACTTTGATGAGTCATTATCAATTTCCAGCTAAAGAAAGTATTCTAATGTTTTGCTTTGAAAATCACTGCTTATTATTGTATTTAGAATTTGCATCATCCACATTTTCTTTTTAGCCACTTTTTTGAGCATACTGCAAATGATGATCTTGCTCAAACTACTATAAGCCTCAACTGTGTAAAGTCATTGACAGAACAACATATTTAACCTATATATATATATATATATATATATATATATATAAATGCAAAAAACTGACGACGAACAGTGTAAAACTAGTATCTAACTAGCCTGAGCACTTTCTACTCTTAATGAGTCTTTTTCAAAGGCATATGCAAAACATATACAAAACAAACAAATAAAACACAAAAACCATTGTGTTTGCAAAACTTTACACGCCTGTGTTTTATTTGTTTGATTTGTCTATGTTTTGCATATGCCTTTGAAAAAGACTCATTAAGAGTCGAAAGCATTCAGGCTAGTTAGATACTAGTTTTGCATTGTTCATCATCAGTTTATTGCATTTATCTCAATCAATCCCTGACACACGTGATCCCTTGCTGGATCCAGTGTGCTTGAAAGGGCTGTTATTCGCAATATGATTTGTATTCTTTTATATATATATATATATATATATATATATATATATATATATATATATATATATATATATATGTATTCTCACCAGCTAGCTGACACTTTTTACTCAGGCAAAATCATGAAAAGCAAATATTTATAGTTAATTGTTTCTCAGAGAATGATTACCCAATCACATTAACATTAGGAATATAAGCCAGTTACCTCCCAAATTCAGCCCTTCTAAAAGCTGAAAATTTGTCTTTCCAAGTAGAGCCTATAGACAAGGGCAGCAACTCTTGCCCATTACCTCCCCTTGACATGCCTAGGTGTTGCCATATTTAAACTGAGCAAGCTAACAATGAGGATGCTTGCATTGTGTGGTGGTTGGGAGTGTCTTCAAGTACAGTTGTCTGGTAAGTATTCAAGTATTCTTGGAGAAACATATTTACTGTCAAATCTACTTTATAATTTGAATATATTCCCTGATCACATTAACATTAGGTTAAGAGTAGGCAACAGGTGGTTGTAATGCTGAACATCACACTTATACCTCATATCCTTCTAAGGAAGAAAGACTAGATTCCCTGTGTGAATGAAAACCATTCGCCTTCTTAAAGTAACACAGTCTGTGGTCATCTTATCCATGACTGCTTTATCAGATTAAAAAGATGATTCTTCTTACCATCAAAACTGACAGATGAATCCAGTGAAGCTAAGAGGCTGTGTTATTTTAATTGGTTCTGGTGGTCATCTTGGTGGCAGCCATGTGATTGACCAGATTCAGGCTTTGTCTCTGCAAAGCTAAACCTTGAGATCAAAACTCAAGAAGGTTGACTCTGCATGCCAGCCAACAACTTCTATGCATTTGGTCAAAATGGCATTAGATGAAACCCTCATGAGTTGATTTTGATCCTTTAAGATGTTAGAGTATGACAAGCATATAACCCACTTTATTCATGAAGACTGGGCTTGAGAGATGATATCCTGCTTTTATGCCTTCAGGTGGAAAACAAGCCTTTTGTGGTTACCATGTCTCTGTGTGTTTCAAGTAGTGCTGGAGGGCACAAACAGGATCATGCATGCACTCTGCTCTCTACTCACCTATCAATATATGACAACTCTGATTGCCCATTGATGGTAACCAGTTCTTGGCCACTATGCCTGGTTGTGTCTTGAATAACACTGAATTATCTAATCAGAACTGAGGATATTTTGGGTTGACTGAAAGGGCATGTAAATCACCAACCCTGCAAGTTGAAGCTAATGCCATCAAGAATCAGGTTTTTTTTTTAATCATAACAGGTTCAGTGAGGTCCTGGCTAATGACTTGAACTTCTGACCTGAGCCATGTTAGGACCCCAGACAGATTCCATTTGGAAACAGGGTAAGGGATTTCAGTCTATTCAAACCACAAATGCCTAGATCTGATAGACCTTTATCATGACCAATACATCCTCTACCAGCGTGCCTGAATGTGTCAGATATGGAGCTGTAACCTTTGATGTAACTGGTGTAAATACTGCCTCCTTGTAGAGACAGAGAAAAAAGTTGGTCAGATGAGTAATCAAGGTACTTAAATGGATGACTCTAAACCAGTACCCCAAAAATGTCACATTCCTTGATAAACCTTCAGAGTAAAGGTTCCCTCTTTCTCTTGAGATTTTTTCTACAAATGAAGATCTGAATTCTTTTTCTTGCAAGGCTCTCCTGACAAAAGCCAAATATGAAGATGATCTGGGCAATGGCAAAACATCTGCAACTTTGGTTGTTCAAGATGATTTGATTTCACTGTAATCTTCCTGGCTAGGTCTATCACAAGTACAAGTAGATTTATGGCCCAAGCTTCTAGGTCTGGGACTGGTATGACGAAAGTGGGCAGTTTGTGGTTCCACCTTGATGTAAACAGGCTGATCATCAGATGCCCCACAATGTGATGAAAAACTGATGGATGAAGGGACCATTCCATAAAAATAAAATGACCTTTTCTGGACTGAACAATCAGTCAGCTAGGAATGTGTCTGATTTACATATCATTCTTAGATGTTAACACCAAGAGAGTGGCCTGAAAAATGGGTGCCAAAGATATTTGTAATGGGGCATATAATGGTAGCCAAGTGACATCAGAGCCACTGGCACATTGTGTAACCTGAGGATTTACAAGAACTTGCTGAAATCCATTTCATGTTGGAAATTGACTCTACAAGTTCAACGATCCACAAGGATGAACACATGAGCAAGATGGACAAGACTGAGATTGGTTATAAATTGCATACCTAGGTGAACAAAGCATGGGGAAGGGTAAACATTGGACTTTTCCCTAGTTCACTAAGAAACTGAGATGGGATAGAAGATTCTTTATGTCCTTGAGGAGAAAATCACTAACAATATGCATTTGGAGTAGATCATCCAGACACAGCACCCTTGATGTAGAGGGACAGGAACAGAGTGACAAAGAAATCCATAATTTTGGTGAAGACCTAAGGGAAGATATTTAGATAGAAGGGAAGGATATAAAGTTGGTAAACTTTGTTGTGTTAAGTAAACCAAAGAAACTTTCATGATGCAGGGTGAATTGAGACATGAAAGTAGCATCTGTGAAATCATGACCAATTGCACACTTGTCTGTTTGGATGGACAGTGTGGCAGACCTTGGTGTCTCCAACTTGAAATTTGGTGTAAGAATGAATTTGTTCAGGCAACTTAGGTCTATGATCACCTCAACTTGCCATTGGCCTTTTTTCATAAAAAATGAGAACGAGATCTGAAACAGAAAATTTCATAGCATAGCTCATTTCAGGTTAAGCAGATATTCACACATATTCATCTTTTCATGATCTACCTTAGAACATTATAAAGCATTTACTGATAAAATATAATTGTCAAAGAAAAATATGATTGTGCACTGCAGAAAACAAAGTTATGGTTCTAAAACTCTAAAAGCAAATAAGAACTGACTCATTTCTTAGTGCTACTAGTGCAGTACATACTAATATTTTCCTCTATCCCATTAAAATTCTGTGTCCCACTATTTGGAGGGTGGGGGGCACAGAGATCCTATATGCAACACTGCTGAATGATAAAGATATGTGATAGCTTGTTGGAAAAGAAAATTTCTCCACATTATAATGATGCCTAGATTACTGAAAAGTATCACTGATAATGCAAATGCCATTAAGAAATCAAAGGTTAGATGGTGAACTACAATTTCTTGATCTCGTATATAAACTCTTTCTCATATATAGATATGGCCTATGCATTTAAGGTCTGTAAACTATAAATACATGACATCAACAGCACATATAATTCAAATACAAATCACATAAATCAAAGTTTACTTTGTTTTCTGTCATTATTCAAACAAATACATTTGTCATCATGAGTATTTTGGTAATGGTATGTGTATTCTGTTGTATTTCATTTGGTTGCATATGTTTAAGTCTCTCTAGTAAACTGCTGTAAACTTGCTGTCTTCACTCAAAACATAATATTTTCATGATTTTGGACCATTTTAGTACCAAGTTAGACTCAAACTTGGTGAAAAATAAACAGTCAGCTTCTTTTCTGGACTGAAAACAAACAGGCAAAATAGGCAAAAATAACAAATAATTGATACACACCATATGCTAACTACTGCTCAACTTGTTTTCACTTGTAAAGGGCAAAGAACTAACAAAATCTGTTCTTCAGGTGCGAATCTACATCTACTCGCTTGAGTCAAGTTGTCCACAGCACAGCCCTGAAACTTAGGCATATGAATTGTGGATAAAATTTCCTGAATTATCGTACTATTTAATGTAAGTTATTATATATAATCTAATTTAAATTAATATACACTCGATTGGGTCCCCGAAAACACGTACCTTTTACCACTCTGAACATGTCATAACATGATTACAAAATAACAGTTATGGCGGTTCATACAAAATATAATTAAAGCATGATCGTATCAAACTCATATTTACATCTTAAATACAATTTACATCCATGACACCATGCTTCATCCAAAATGAACATGTGAAAACTGAATGGAGAATACAGTTTGACAAATGGAACGTATCAGCCAAGAACATTCAAAGGCGGCGACCTTGGATACTGACTAAAATTGCTTATAGATAAATTGTATAAGAAAAAATTCTCAAATATTAATATGCGTCTTACATTTCTTTTGACAACAAAGTTGCCTCCTGAACAGGACTATGTTTTAAAAGCTGAAACAATCACAAACTTCATTTTATTCCCCATACTGAAACACAATCTTTTAACTGTCCGCCTCCATGATGGAATTTATTGACTGGTAGCATATAGAACAAATTTTAAAAATTTCAATATAATTTGAAATGTATTTGAAGACCAGTCTAAATGCGTTTTAGGCTCTATATAGCCGTCTATCGATTTATAAAACTAAAGCCTGGTAAAAATAGAACATAAAACAAGTCTGACTTTAAAACCTTTTCAGATATTTAGAGATATATTCTTAATGAACTATAAGTTTTCCTATCTACATTTTGAAAGACAAAAATATATTGTATTAAAAATATGATCGCTTTTTAATATAACTTGTGCCTAATTTTAGATAACCCGGAAGTACAAGTCTGTCCAATCCATTTTCCCCACGAGTACAAGAATGTTGTTAATAGTCAAAGAAAAGGTCTAGAAACTTTGTAGCATGTGAGGTGGAGAGTTAACAGAAGATACAAATGGCATCAAACAATTATATCAATCTACTTAAGGCGATAAGATCACTTGTTATTCTTTCACTTTCGTTAGACATTCATTTCGATGGTAAGTTTGACTTAGCTTTTCACAAAGTTTGTGACTTGAAATAGCACATAACGTTACTACTGGTCGTACTATATAGAGGGTACTATTCTGAAAAGAGTAAACTCTATCCGACTCAAACTTCTGTGGATAAAATTGGAAATGGAGGTGCCAGATTTCGAATTTAGACTTTTCAAAAAATATATGGTTAGTAGTAGTATTCGGAATGGAATAATGCTGTAGTAGCATTTATTCAAATATTAATTATTGTTCTAAGTTTAAATCCTAATATAGTTTAATTAAAAAATCTTTACAGTACTGATTGTTGAATGCTTTGCACCTTAAATCGGATTCGAACACACTGCAGATGAAAACTATTCATTGCTCTTGGCTTGTACATACATTGGTGGCCAGGTACTACACTTGGTCAAGAAAAGAGGGGATCAGGATAACAAGAAACAGGATAGTATGATTGTTTAGGGTTTTTTTTCAACATGTGAAGCATTCAGAGCTACCTTGACTATTTCTGGGGGTTTGAATATGTGTCTGATGTATGTTGGCACAGTAATTTTACAGAAAAATCATACATTCTGTTCACAGAAAATATCTGCAATAAAACAATGATCTATTTGGATGACCATGGTTGTTTCTACTGTTTAATTGGCTGTATTATTGAGAGGATGTTATGAGTGAGAAATATTTCAATCATATTGATTCAAAATGGCCAAAATTGCTTAACTGGCTTGAGGCACCTGCTCTGTCTTTTTGTACTGTTTCTCATGTCATATGTAATTGTCAACTATGTTCATTTACGTTGGTGGTTATATCATGCATTGGCTGTTCTCTTAGAATGTGTTTCTTCATTTGATTGTTTTAGCAGAGAGAACTGTTAGACTTTTCTTAAGTCATTGTGCCATGCTTGTACTACATCTGACATTTGTTTTGAACATGACAGCACAATATACTTGCCAGTTGACCCATTTATGCTACACTGGACCATCATTAACTGCATTAAATAACTCCTTGGCACTCTATACTACACATAATTGCTAACCAAGGTTCCAATATGATAACCTCTATACCTTGGCATATCAAGCAGATATTTCTGTGCTTTGGGTCTGTGAATTTCATTGGCTGCGGTGGCAAGCTAACACAGCCAATCAAAATTAAGTTGTTCAAATTTGAACACTGTTCCTACATGATCAAGACAAGGGGAGAACACAACTTGAATGGACTGATAAATAAGCAATTTTCCACTGCAGTCCATATTTGTACAAATACTTTTAACTCGGATACACCTGTAATGGCTTCCCTGTGGTACGTAGACATATTTCGATGTTAAACTTAGCAAAGTATCCTTTTTAAGTCAGTTGTCTCCATCATTTTTGGTTGATTACAATATACCGCTGTTAGATGCTGTTGGTTTATTGGCATTATATATTAAGACGGGCAACTCATGAAATCCAATCTCACCATATCAGTCCTAAACCCTCCATTTCTGTTTGCTGCGAAGAGAAGCCTTGTATGATGATTTGAACCCATCTAGTGCATGACATCCAAGCAAACTTAACATCTTCATTCTGTTTAGTAATTTCATTGTGTTTGCTTTTGTAATCTTGTCATCAAATTTTTTTTAACATATTACCTAATATTGTAAAGCTCTTAGAGCTTCTAAAGATTAGGCGACATACCAAATCCACATTATTATTATTATAATTATTTGTAATTTAGTTCCATAAATAGCCAGAAATAGTTTGAATGGGAACTATGGACATATATTTGAGGTATGATCCACAATTTAGTCGCAAATGCAGATGCAGCTTTCATTGTGACATCATAACACTCGCAATTCATTCGTGGTTGTACTGGATAACACCTTTAGGTTGACTAGTCCAAAATGTCAACATATGTTAATATTGACTTTGCTGTATGCATTTCTTATGGTATGTGTATAATGACCTTTAAAGGAATCTGAATATTAGGATAAAAAAAAAGTGCATAATCACCATTTAGCGGCATGAATAGCACTGAACACCTACATGACCTGTATGTACTATAGTTTCATCCCCATAATTCATATATTGGAGTTGCAGTCAAGGTTAGGAACAAGATGATCCTCAATCAGGATGTGTTAAACCATAGGCATCATCTCTCTGTAAAAATGGGGAAACTTTTTTAAAGTATGGGTTGTGAAGGTCTGCTATATGTGTAATTTTTTTTAGAACTTGATACCACTAAATGATCTTGTCGTGAATTCCTGGAAAAAAATTTGCCCTGTCGATTGTTAGTCTTTCTCATGGTATGTATATAATGACCTTTAAAGGAATGTGAATAAGACAATCAAAATAAAGTGCATAATAACTAAAGATGCCAACCGGTACCTGGTTACTTGGGTACCCAACCGTTGATGATAACCCGGGTAATAAAATGGACAAACGGGTACCCCTTAAAGAAAGTTCCAAGTTCAGATTGAGACACAGAATAACAATTACAGTTTGAGACTCGTGTCATGTGCACATTTATTCATCATCACAGGGGCTCATATTGTTGTTTACAATTTACTTGTCATACATGTGCTATACATGCAAGCTAACCATTATTCTTTTGGCGTAATCATTACAATTTTTTTCCACCCAGTTGCATTGGCATGTATATATAGTACATGTATGTTGTACTACACCTATTTACAACTTATTTTTGTATTATAGTACATACATGACTGATCGTTAAATTGGAAAGAACTATATGAGCCCTTGTGTTCATTGTTAGGCCTCTGTATGATTTCCTTATTTTCTGTTTATAGTATGTACATGAAACATTTCCAAGAAAACACAAGTTCTTTGAATGTGAAACCACGTGTTACAGATTCAGTCTATTTGATACCACATATATAGCAAACCAGTCTAAATTGAAAATTAATGGTGTCAGATAATGAAATAAATGGGCTTTATTGATGTGATTGATGGATGTTATATGACTCAAACAGAGGAGGGGGATTTTGTTAAACTTAAAAACATTTTGCATCCATAAAAGGACAAAAAATGGCACTTCAAAAATTTTGAAATAAGAATTCGACAGTGAAGTAATACAACATTTTTGGACTTAAGGACTATTTGCAAAAATGACTGTAGACATGTAGACTAGTTTAAGCAAGTGTTATGCATAATAATTTAATAATTTATCAATTTCTTTTGTGTCTGGACTCTCGCATTAATCCACATGGATTTAACAGATTTTTGACAAAAAATTTAACTGCAGATCCATGTAAGTAGCAAAAATAAATGTACATTAAATAAATTAAATATGTACATATTCGTACAGTTTTCTGTAATTGTGGCATGTAATATATAGATTGCTCTTTGTATGCTCAGATTATGCTTTTTTGGCAATAATTCACACATTTACCTCGCATGAGGGTTGGCATGTGTGAACCTACAACAGAGAAGTTCAGGTTCACATTTAATACAATTTCCTTTTGATCAGGTACCCGGGTAACCAGCCGTTAGGACTGACAGGTACCCGGTTGAAATTTCACATAATTTTGACCTCTTTAACTGACACTGACCCTTTAATTGTGGACTTGACTTGCTGATCCTGACCATTTTGATATCAATTTACAGCATCTTTCTGTTTTAATAATTGTTGTATTTAACACCAAATAATAAACACCTGTGTATTTGGCATGGCAAAACCTTTGAAGTTCTGATTGTTGAAGAACTTTACCTTGATTCTGATACACATGTACCATAGTTTCTGACTAGAAATATATCAAAATTTCAGTAATATCAGCCAGTAGTGCCGAAGTAGAACAACATCTAGAGCTGGGAAAGAAACTCCTTTCTGCAGGACAGCTAGCTGATGCCTTGTCTCACTTTCATGCAGCTGTTGGTGAGTAACATCATCCCAAGATTAAATCTTGTATTCTTTAATCTCATCCTGTGAATCACTTAAAATTTGTAGGGTGTGAATTTTTGTTGTTTTCATGGGGGCAGCTAATGCACTCATTTAAAGTAATGATGTATTTTGTACCAGTATGTGCTCCCTCCCCCAACATATCTGATAGTAAAGCATCACTAGTTTATGTGCTTGTTTTATTTAATATCAGTGGTATTGATAAGGGTGAGAAATGCGTGTATTGATTTTTGTCTGCCAGTCTTGCGAGAATCATGTTACTATGCAGCCTTGTGCACAGCATGAGGCAAACTATGTAATTTGTGATCAGAAAAGTACACAAATGATAATCACTTCAAAACAAAGATAAATCTGTAAAATAATGCCAAACACGAGCAGGTTTTATGACCGTTTATGATGGTTTGCATTTCCCTGACAAACAAAATTACTTTAAAAATCTTGGCACTAATTTTGTAAATATGGTATATGATAAACTGCAAGTGTTTCAGACATCACATAAGGACTTGTAATATGATGGATTAAAGCTATATAGAGTAATGATTATCAATGACAGGTGTGTAATTGGTCTTTTTTGATCGAAATGATCAAGAAACATTTAACAAATGTCTTAATCTCACTGTCTGCTAAGAAATAATCCATGTGAGTTAACCTAATTGCATTACATTCACTTGAAGGTGCATAGAGGGGGCTTAGCTGTTGAAATTTTCATACATCCTGAAATGACAAGTAGGCAGACTTGTATGTGGATTGGCATCCAGAGAATCCTGATCTTTGTCATTGAAATTGAGCAAGAGCAACAATAAATGGAGAGCTTTAAAATCTACTGATTACTCTTTTCCTTCATAACATTATTTCTAATTAGTCAAACTTTGTAAATTTCAAGCATAAACTTGAGTTGTTTATTATAAATCATTGCTAATAAAAAATCGTGGCCCACACTGCATTGACCTTTTTCCCCATAGTTCCCAGGTCATGATCAGTTTGACTGCCCATCTATTTTAGGATCTTGATGTCAGAATAAATGATCCTTTATTATCAAAACCCAAATACACTACCCTGAACTCAATAATTTTAGCTCTACTGGTCATAGACTTGGAGTACTTGAGACATGGTCCATTGTCCATTGTCCATTGTCCATTGTCCATCCATTGGCACAAGTTTGTTATTGCTGTTCCTCTTAAACTACTTGGAGGATTACCATGAAACTTTACACACATATTTATCCCATAGTCTACTTGGTCCTAAATAAGAACACACAATCAGTGATCATCAAAACAGAACATAAAGAACTAAATATATGATCGTTCAAAAGAAATCTTTCTGCTTTTACTTCCATAGCAGCATAAAGGGAGGAAAAAATTTAGACTTGATCTTGAAATAAAATTCTAGATGGGAATGGTTTCTCAAGCAAGAGGAATCAAATTCCTTGTATGGAAGGACAGAGGCAGGGAAAACTGATGATGAAATGTGTTTGAATTTTCTTAAAGGAACAAAAAAATCCCCACCTGCTATGGCTATTTGTAACCTTTTTTCTTCTGAATGACCCTACTTTTTAACCTGGTAGGGACACTTGAGTCCAGCCTTTTCCATTTCTTGAATGTACACTGTTATTGAAATTTTAGCAACAAATTTGTTCAGATGTTAAATTTCCAAAATTATATTCTTGTTAATATTTTGTGATGGACAGTATTCAAGCCAGCAAATGTACAAAGGAGGAAAAGTGAATAAGGAGGTGGGTGAGCTATATGCACATTTTTTTGTACCATTTGTTTATTTACATATTTTTGGAAATTTGTGTATCTTTTACAAGAGTATTTGAGTTAGTGATCAATTTCATTCGTTCATTCTGTTTCAATTTACAGAGGGAGATCCAGATAACTACCTAACCTACTTCCGGAGGGCCACAGTATATTTGGCACTAGGGAAGTCCAAGTCAGCTTTACCAGATCTTGACAGAGTTTTAGAACTTAAACCAGACTTTACAGCAGTACGTACAATGACATTTGTTTGTATGCAAAGAATTCACATCTTGCTTCATATTTATACATCTAAAATGTTATGATGGATATTAAGACATCCATTAAGCATGTACATGCTACAGTCAGCGACAATTGTCCATTATTAAAGTTTCCAATGCATTACAGAATTGTAATACATACCAAATGTTTGCAACTTTAGTGGTGAAGTGGAATTTATAAAAGTAATTTTTTTTCTTTATTAACTCAGCTATGCATTGCAGCATGGAAAATTCATTGTTTTATATGTACAAATTTGATGTTGATTATTGATTAGCACAAAAGTCTGATTTCAGGTGCACCTATTTCCATTTTTTTTAATTGATGCTGTATGTTCTCTGAATGTGATTACAAAACTCCAAATGGATAATAGTAACAAAAATGCAAAAAACCACTTCAGTTAGTTTCTAAATACATTGAAAATTTATTTTCTTTGCATTCCATTCACAATTGCATTTTTTCCATCATTGCATCATTTTTTTTTCTGGTCTCTTAGAAACGCATTACAGATTTTATCATTTTCTTTCATCTTTGTTACTTGGGAACAACACAGAAATGCATTTACAGAAGTCTTTGATGTTTTCAAGAGCTATTGTGTTTGGGTCTTATCTTATTAAAAGAATGCCGTATTGAAATAAAAAATATATAAAATAAAAGAGTGCAATGAATTTAGGATAAATAAAAATATAACAGCAACTGCAGTAAATGTTAAGCTATAGTGTATATATGTTGTGCAGATACCAGCACCAGTGATGATGTCATCACATCAGTGGTAGTTCTTATGTCCTTCGCTGTCCGTTTTTGGGCACATTGATTGGGCATGTGTTCTGTGAGCACATTTCTTGTTCACAAACTTTAGAACAACATATGTTTATATTATTTTACTCAATATATAAAATGTATTTAATGAAGCCTTAGGTTGAGAGAGATAGAATGTCATTATCTGTTTCATTGTCAGATGAGTTTTATACTTGACAGAAATTTGTAACAAGTTTTGCTCATTGTTATATGATGTGTGATTTAAAAAGCTGTGACAAGGAAATCACAGAGTTTTGAAGCTAATAATAAAAAAGTTAATAGTGCTGAAAGACCTTGATTGACAATATTCCATGTTTTTTATTAGGCCAGAGCACAGAGAGCCAATGTTTTATTAAAACAGGGGAGGTTAAAAGAAGCAAAGATGGACTTTGAACTTGTGGTAAGTAAATTTCCACCATATCCATAAAACATTTTTTGATGTAGTCATGATAATACAGTTTGTAAAATCTTGGATTCGTGATGGAAAATTTGTGTTTGGTACCCACCCAGGCCAACCCAGGTTAGTATTGAAAAACAAAATTCTGGAATGTTATGATTGAGTTAGAATTTTATGCACAAGACGCTTCAAAACTATTGAGTATGGAGTTTGCTGCTCATATTCCTTTGAATGCTTATGAAGCTTCTTTAGACTTGATTGAAGATAACATATTGTAAATCAATTAGATTTTTATTGCAAGAAAGAAAATTAAGAACAGAATCCTCTTAAAGAACTACTCATTGTAGACAATCAAAAGAGTCTTGGACCACTAATGCTGCACTTTCAGCGACTAGCACATGAGACCTAGTTTCAGATTCACAGAAGTTTAAAAGAACAAACACACTAGTTGGCAGAAATGAATTAAATGAGCATAAAGGCTAGATTAAAGTTAAAAGCTTAGGATATGATTTGGGGTTGCTCAAATAATTTTATTTGTATTCTGCACCATCATCTTCAGTGGCTATAAGGCTATGTTGACATGGATGGTGGCATGGAAAAAATGGGTTGGGTGTGGAAATATTTAATAGCTGAAATGTCTGTTGTGAAGCTTATAGAAAGTTTCTTAATAGATTCTGTCCTAAATCCATCAGTTTGTCCACCAGGCATAAACACTTAGGTGAAGGTTTTGCAATTTTGTTGTTTTCTTGGATAATTTTCCTCAAGCTGGTATCTAGATCCATCATGTGGTGTATGCCTTTCAATGAAAATTAGGTCACTTTGACCAGTGTCTTATGGCCCATAAGTTTTGGTTTACTTTGGTTCATTTCTTCATGGACTATTGCATGTGAAGTCACATAATTTGGTAGATTGTTTTGTCATGAGGAGTGCTGCAACTGGCAGTGAAATTAGGTCATTGTGGCATATATTTTGTGGTTAAATTATTTGTGTTTAGGTCAGTTTCTCATGGTTAGGGTTTCTGTTCAAGGTAAATCTCTCTTGATCATAGTCACTTAAGGTGGTTGTTAGATGTGGTAATCCAGGGTTCAGTGAATGAAAAAAGAACTTAAAAGATTGGTACAGAACTCCATAATTTTTTTTTTACAGTCATCATGGTTTGCATTTTTCTAGTTCTCTAGAGTCTACCTGGCATAAGCTTGACATAGTGATCACTGCTGCATTCATGTATATCATTAGCTTCTTACAAACTCTAGGTTAAAGTCATTGTTAAGTCGTTTTTAAAGTTTCTTTACTTATTAACTAGATTGAAAGGTGTGGTCTACCAAAACAGAGTCGGTTGTAATAAGAAAATCATGCATATGTGTGTGTGTGTGTGTGTGTGTGTGTGTGTATATATATATAGAGAGAGAGAGAGAGAGAGAGAGAGAGAGAGAGAGAGAGAGAGAGAGAGAGAGAGAGACAGCACCTCATTGTAGGTCTAAGAGAACATGTTATGGCCCTGCATTCATTAGGTTCTGTTGTGTATTGTCCGTCTATTAATAATTGCTTGTTACTACCTTGAAGTCCATATTTCTAATCTGAATTTGATGACTTAGAATATAGCCTTATGTCATCAAAATATCAGACGACTTAAATTTGTGAGATAGATCCTCACATATTGAAGAAATGAAATTTGCATCTGATTGGCTGAGGTTGTCACTCTGGAAGCCATAATCCAGATCAGAATTGGAGTATGATCTTATATCTTGATGATCTCAATAATGAGGAAGATCTGCTGATTTTGATTGCCTGAGTTGGTCACCATTCTGGAAGTCATATTTGTTTATCAGATTTTGAACAACCTTCAAATATAGGCTTATATGATTATATCTCACATGATTTCAGTAATTTCTAGCATCCACAAGTATTATTAAGGTGAACTTGTATCTGATTGGCTCAGTTTGTTGCCACTCTGAAGATGGTATTTCAGATCAAACTTGGTAAATAGGCTTATAGTATCTCGACTTGTATTGTGTTGTATTATGAAATCATTACATACTAAAGAAATGACCTTGCAAATCATTGGCTGAGCTTCTTACCACTTTAGAGACTATTACTGACTCCATTTCTATCACACTTGGTATACCAGCTAATATCATGTTGGGTAATTTTTATGAGTCAAGACCAATGCATATTTATGAGATGATTTTGTGTCTTATTGACTCTTTCCGCTATATAGACTGAATTTTTGATGGGATTTTGATTTGACTTGACAAATAGGTCTTTGTCATCAAGATCTTGGTTGAGTAGGATTATGAGTGAAGTTCAGACATATTAATGATTGGACTTTTCATCTGATTGGCTAGAATGTCATTATTCTGGCAGCATCTGATTGGCTAGCATGTCATTGCATCTGATTGGCTTGCTTATCAGAAGTCTGGCAGCATCTGATTGGTTTGCGTGTCATTGGATCTGATTGGCTAGCTCATCAGCATTCTGGCAGCATCTGATTGGCTAGCATTTTAGTATTCTGGCAGCATCTGATTGGCTAGCATGTCACTGCATCTGATTGGCTTGCTTATTAGAAGTCTGGCAGCATCTGATTGGTTAGCATGTCATTGGATCTGATTGGCAAGCTCATCAGCATTTTGGCAGCATCTGATTGGCTAGCATGTCAATATTCTGGCAGCATCTGATTGGCTAGCATATCACTGCATCTGATTGGCTAGCATGTCAGTATTCTGGCAGTATGTCATTGGATCTGATGGCTAGCTCATCAGCATTCTGGCATCTGACTGGCTAGAGTATCATTGCATCTGACTGGCTTGCTTATAAGCGGTCTGGCAGCATCAGATTGGTTAGCATGTCATTGCATCTTATTGGCTGGCATGTCAGCATTCTGGCAGTTATATTTATGATCAGATTTTAATCAGACTGTTAAGTTCTCTCACATTATCTTGATCTTGATGTTAGATGATTGTGATCATGAGCGAGATCTATGCATATTAAGGAGGTAATCTTTTATTTATGTAGTTTATGTTTCAAAGATTTATTCTTTGCAGGTAATTATCACTGTACACATGTATTTTCAGCTGAAATTTATCAGAGACTTTTTTTTTGCAGGTGAAGCGAGATGCAGAACATGCAGATGCACGAGAAGCATTAATGACAATAGAACCTTTAGAAAATGATATACATATAGCAAAACAGTTGTATGAAAGGAGAGATTATGAAGGTGCAATAACATTATTAACAAAAGCTATAGAGGTAAGATATTGTCTAGATTGATGGTAATTAAGATGTCTAGATTGATGGCAATTAAGATATTGTCTAGATTGATGGTAATTAAGATATTGTCTAGATTGATGGCAATTAAGATATTGTCTAGAATGATGGTAATTAGGATATCATCTGGATTGATGGTAATTGTGATATTGTCTAGACTGATGATAATTATGATATTGCCTACATTGATGGTAATGGTAATTATGATATTGTCTACATTGATGGCAATTTAAGATCGATGGTTTATATATATAATGACAATAGAACCTAGACATATATGTCTTTAGCTGTAATGGTAGTTTACTTTTTAAATCCTTTAATTTTCTGCAGAAAGAATTCCACAGCATGCATTTTTTTAACACTTAGATAGCATGGAAGGGTGGGAAAGTTTCAAAGGACAAGTAAGCTAATATATTCAAGGGAGATAATGACACTCAGACCATGCATTGCAAAAGCAGAGAATAGGGTGAAATTATTTATATTGTCTGCCACCTTTTGTGATTATACCTTTGATAATGTTGCAGTAATATTCATGTTTAGTCTTCAAAAAAGTTCAGATTCATTCTGTGTAGACAGAGTAATATCAGATCTTTTAAATTTCTGTTTAAATTGTACTCCATATATGTAATTGTGACATCACCTTTTGAATTCTTGACTTCTATTTTTCATAGGTATGCCCCTGGGATCCAGAATTAAGAGAAATAAGGGCAGAATGTTACATAGCTCAGGGAGATTTTTTTAAAGCAGTGGGTGATATTCGTCCAACAACAAAGTTGAGGAGTGATAACACAAAGGGATTTAATAAACTTAGTTTATTACATTACAAAATGGGGGAGGCTGATGAGTCATTAACGTAAGTCTTTGATTTCTTTGCACCTAAGAACTAAAGTCTTTATTTTGCTTTTTATATTTCATTCATTTTGCATTTCCAGTGGTTTGCACCAAGTCACCTTGGAAAAAAAAGTATAAATGAAGGGAATTGGTCCTTAGATTATCCCATTATTTCCATTGGTCAGATGTAAATGTCAAAAGTTTCTCAGCAATTGAAGAAAACTATCTAAAGAATCGACAATAATCTCAAAGGGATAATCAGCAAACTATATGCAAAGTTCATACATGTCAGAAAAGTCATCTGTGACAAGTATCCATTTATTCCATTCTTTCTGATCCTTAATGCCCTTTTTTATCACCTGAAAATGTCATAGTTGTTGGCTTGGAGAGATTTCAGTTTCTCTGTACTTACTGGAAGTTGATTACTGGCATCATGATGTGACCTCTCTGATGATGGCTTTGTCCATGTCTACATTAAGATTTGTTATGAAAGTTTTAAAGTTTTTGTAATCAAATAAAGGGTGGTGTATAATTGCACAGGTCACAACTGAAACACCTTATTCTTCAGAACTTTTGTTTGTTTCTGGAAATGTATATAATACTAAGAAATACTCGATATTCTCATCAACTTTTGGTTGTGATTTTTCAGGGATATAATTAATCTTTGCACAGTCTTGGGGTTATTTCAGTTTAACATTATCGTGATTTAATGTTAGCTGTGCAGAATTCTTTTAATTCAGTTACTTTCATGAGTATCAGTTTTTGTAGGTTTGTAATAAAAAAACATTTTCAGTGTACTTGAATTTATGATTTGGAGAAGAAGTTTTCTTCATCCATCTGAAAAATCTTTGTTGTGTCTTTAAATTTGGGGTGGGGTATTGTGAAAACTATTTCATTCTCTGTTTACCCAAAAATCTGGGGCAGTATGAATTTATGATGCATTTATTGAATTTTATTTGTTTTCTAAATGTTGCATCAGCTGCAAAAGAAATTGGATAACTACCAGTCAATGATCTCACTGAAATTTAAATTTATTAGACATCGATTTTTATTCAAGGCAAGTGAAAGAGTGTTTGAAGCTTGACCCTGACCATAAGGAATGTTTTCCTCACTACAAGAAGGTAAAAAAGTTGGTGAAACTGATGCAGGAAGCTCAGGAGGCCTCCAGTCAGGAGAAGTGGGCTGACTGTACTCAGAAAGCAGCCCAGATCCTGAAGACAGAAAATACAGTACACCCATATGTTCATAAAGCCAAGTCTCACACCTGTCACTGTGAGGCAATGGTATGTTGCATTTGAATATTTCACTTTTCATTAGTGGAAATTGAACAAGCCCTCAACCTGACATTGTTGAGGAAAGTTAACACCCAGTGTAAATACTGCCACATTATCTTTACAGTCTGCCATAATGACCTCTTTCTGAAATGTTGGTACGTTGGATTTTAATGACACTTTTAGAACTTTATTAGTTCTATTGTGCCAAGGAAGTGGGAGATGCGTGTCTTCGCAAGGATACACCAGTGTAGCTGGTCTGGGATGGCTGTGGTAGGTGTCAAACCTACAATCCTTGGATTACAAATCTGATGCTCTACCAGCTGGACTGCAGTAAGAGGTCTGATTCTGTGTACATAAAGAAATTTGAAGAAAAAAAAAAATTCTTTTATACTAGATGCAAGAAATTTAAAGAAAATAAATTCGTTTATTTTCCAGGTTTTGTGAACAATGACATTTTTGTTTGGTGAATAAAGTTACAGATTGGGGTCTGCATTTTATTGTTTTCTGAGAAGGGTCATTGTTTATTGTAAATAACAGCCTGCTTCTAGCATTTCATCAAACCTTAGCACAGATGCTGTATACTTTATATCACATATATCATAACAATACTGTCTACAAAGTATTCATCATGCCAGAAGTCCATAAACCCATGCTTTACAAAGAAGTTCCTTCAGCTGATGTTGTTTAATTGTGTAACACATTGGTATATTATCTTTCAAGGATATGGTATGACTATTGTAAACTGGGCAGTTGTAAGGCAACACTCACCTGGAGCAACATTTCATACAGCACAGACTTGCAATAGTCCTGATTGTAAACTAAAGAAAATTGGGTTAGGTTTATCTTGGTCTGATGAGCAAGTTTTATATGTCTACTTTTACAATTTTGAAATGCCTGGATTGAATGAATTCTGTCCACCTTGTACAAGTTCTTTAGCTGGCAGCCAGCTTAATTCAGACTGTAAATGGATTGGGTACTGCTCAGTATCAGAAAGTAAGTTGTATTAAATTTAGTTTTGAGTAGGAGTAGGTTGTTTTAGCAGTAAAGATCTCTTGCACCCCACATCTGTTCTTGATAACTAGGGAAGTAAGTCTTATTCTCTTTACCTGAAAAAGCATCCATCTACTGGACATACTGATATGTTCAGTATTGTTTAAAAATATCTTTTTGGGAGGGCTTTAATTTTAGGACCTGTTTTACCTCTTAACACTCTAGTGGCAATATGGATGAATTGTAAGATGATTGGCATTAGGGATGAATCAAAAGATGAATGGCAGTAGGGATGCATTGTCAGATGAATGGCAATAGGGATGGGTCATAAGATAAACAAAAGTAATAGGGATGAATGGCAATAAGGATGAATTGTACGATGAATACCAGTAGGGATAAATCATAAATTGAGCATGTGTTATTGCAGCACACATCAGTCACTGGAACTTGCTTTCAAAGTTTTAATGAAAATTGCCTCAGGTATCATTTGTATGATAGAAACAGTGATTTTATTTTTTGGCTTGGTTCTCATCACAAACATCTGTTGTTCCTTATTTTAGACTATTGACTCTGTGTGTCTTTGCAGGGTGGGAAGTCAATGGAAGCATTAAAGTCCTGTAACGAATTACTAGACATGGACCCAGAAAATATAGAAGCTTTATGTGATAGAGCTGAGGCTTATATACACAATGAACAGTATGATGAAGGTATTTACACGGTTTATTGTGCTTTAAGGCTGTTCGCTTTAGTGTTACATAGCTCAGCAGCACAGGTAGGTGATTTAGTGGCAAGGATAAAGATCCTAAGACAGAAAAACTAGATTCAATTTTCAGATTTTGGATTGACCTATATTGAATGTTGGCTTATTTTAGATTTAAAGTACATGAATGAATTTTCAGCTTCTGGTGCCCAAATCCCCACTAAAATGAACAAATCCCCATTTGTATGAACAAGTATGTAGAAAATAATGCAAAAGTATTTGGTGATGAGATAAACAGGACTAGGAATCTTCATGAATATTAATAATGCATTGTGGTCTATGAACTGTTTCATGGTTAGATCATATGCCACTTAGGGCTTTTGGGGTAAAATATACTTGGGGCCCAGGGAATGCACTTTTAATGTGGAGTAGTTGGCCATAGGTGCAGTTTAGAACTTTGTATCATTTTCATATGAACTACCCTGAGTAATAAGAGTAACATGGCCTTCCCTGGGTACCATGTATGTTTAAATGGATCAGCCCTTAAGATGTTGGAATTTTAGTAATATAAGATGCTTGCCTTGATGATGCATATTTTTAAAAAGCATTTACCTTTTATGATTGAGGCAGTTGCTACTCATGGAAATTAATATTTAGCAGGTAATATCTTTGTTATCACATGCAGTTCTACATTATATAACTGTGCCATTGTCGTAGTATGTAATACAACTGTGATGATGATGATAGAGTTATATATAAAACTTAAATCCCACATTTCAATTTTACACTTTAATAAACCTCATAAATTTACTGTCCGCTTAAAACTTAATATATGTGCCACAATTTTATTGCAATTAATGATGAAATTTCTACTCATCCGTGAGCAACTCACTTAATGGGAAATTTACTTTCACAACAAACTTTTAGTTGCTGCTCCATAATTAGCTGAATCTGTAATGCAATGTTTTCATGCACCAAGTAATCCTTTTGCTCGCTTCCCTTGCTATCTTTGATCACATTTGTAAATGAATTGGATAAACTATTGATGTTAAATACATTGAATTTGTTGCTTACATAATAATATTTATAACAATGATGTATTGATAAGTTGAAATGAGTTGTCCTGAGACATTATTGACACCATTAACTCTTATGTGGGTAGGGTTTATATCCCTTTTAACTTTTTTTAAATTATTCCATCCCCTTTATTTGATTTGATCCAAAGATAATGTATAATACAAAGCAGATGTGCTTTTAATAATTGTAACAATACAACAAACACTCTGCAAATCTGAGATCAAGACACAGTCAGCACTTAATTAGGTTGTAAATAATGCTACCAAATGTTGATGTGATGGTAGATGGACAGTTTTCACATTTGATGGAACTGAAACATAAATTCAACTAGACAAAAGTTATTTAATTGGTATTTGTTTCTTAAAATGCTGCAACCAGTAAGCATTACTGATGTTTTAATGGACTGAAATATCATTTAATATTGTCACTAATAGTGTAGTGGGTATTTTTATTAGAAAGAAAATGTAGCAATGCATATGACTTCTTATTGATTGGCTGAGTTTGTTAGTACTCTTGAGGATCTCTGCTTGTCCAGTTTTGATAAAATGTGGAATATATGATTATCTCATGATCTTGGACCATTTTAGTTATTAAGAAGATGCATCAATACTAAAGAGGTAATCTTCCACCTGATTGGTTGATCTTGTTGCCATTCTGGAAGCCATATTGCTGATCCAGATTTTGATGAGTCTTGAAATATAGGCTTATGTCTTAAAGATTGCTAATATTTGTAATCCAGTTTTTATCAAATTTGAAATATATGCTTACATCATCAGGATCTTCATAAGTTTTAGCAATAAATAACATCCATAAAAACTGATTGTACAAAAGCTTGGGAAACAAACCTTTTCATATAAATGCAGAACATGAAGTGCTATAGTCCGAGTCTATTAACCCGTTTGTTTGTACCCCCCTACCGATTTCAATAACAGAAACCTTTAATTTGATAAAATGTGCAAGGAACTTAGTAAATTCATTCATTGATTTATATATACTAACCAGACTGTGAGTAGAATGGCCATAACACCGTCATTATCTGCGCATTTCATGCTTAACGGAAGTTTTCAATATAATAGACGGACATGCTCGAGATCCATTTTCCAGTTCCTGGACAAGTCCATTTTCAGCAAAGGGATGTGAGCACGACTATAGATGTACATACATATGTCGTATGCTTCCGATATTGACAGTGTCGAATCAAGCAAAGGAAAAGAATGACAACAACAAATTTGCCTTTCACGTGAATTTAACAAGCGGTTTCATTAATATGTTGATGTGTGCAAACAGATATAATTCCAAACTCTCAACGTTATGGAAATTTACGGAATTATCTGGCAGTTACTGAATAGGATGACCTATGTCATTATGTTGTCTGATGGAAATAAACTAGCCCATAGTGTACGCAATATGGTGCCGTGTTAGTATGGAAAATCCGTTAAGCATGAAAGTTGCAAGGGGATGCCAGTATTAGTGCCACTCTGGTCACAGTCAGGTTAGAAATTATAATTCAATTGACTTAGTTCTGTGCACTTTTTATCAAATTAAAGGTTTCCGTTATTGAAATCGGTAGCGGGTACAAACAAACGGGTTAATAGACTCGGACTATACAAAATAAAATATAAACAAGAACATGCTAAAAGAATGTATATAAAATATAAGATACGTGTAACAAATGTAAAATCTTTAAATTTCATCAAGATCTTGGATGACCTCGATTAGGAGCAGCAATCTGTACATATTATGTCATTATCCTTGGAACAAATTTTTGTAAGGATATTATGTAAAATAGGTAAAATTAGCATGATATACAGTTTGGGGGACAGTTTACACAGGAAAACCAACATCATATAGAGTTTGGGAGATAGTCTAAATAGGCCATGTTCTTATAGTGCTAAATACATGTGAGCCTGCATTAGTGAAATGGTCATATATTGAGTAGTATCAGGCCAGTTTGTTTATCTTGTTAAATTTTTGCAAAGCTCCCATTATTTAGTACAGTCACATTTATTGCAGTTTACGTAATGCTCATCATATTTACATATGATGATCCTTATACTTTTGACTTAATTACATCTTTCATTCACCTGTATAAGGATTTTGCTTATTTGGAACATTTTTTAAAGCAATAATAAATGTCACTGTAATCCCACACATTATTTAACTTTGAGAATATTATAGAAAAAATGTATATTGCATAAGAGTACACATGCCCACCATAGACCTCAATGTATTTCCTAACATTATCATTATGCACTATTTATAGCAGCTATATATGACAAGCTACCAAGTAGAGAGACAGGTTTCTTTATATTCATTAAGAAGGGAATTGGTTAACATTTCTTTAAAATGGTACTATATGTTAAGGACAATATACTTAATTGATGTAACTCGTTGATATTAAATGAATGGAAATGTTAGAAGATAAGGATGTTTTTTAAACTTTCGAACATGTAGGGTCAGGTAATGGACAAAGCAACAGTGCTTTACAAATTTAAAAAAAAGAATGATGTAATACAGCACTTAGGTTGAGCACATAAATGTGTTCATTACAGGATTTGTGTAGTGGACTTTTCGGTCAATCGATGAATTAGACATATAGAGTAGTTAAAACCCTTGTGTTGTATAAATTATTTGTCAGTATTTTTTGTGTTTGTATTCTGATGCTAATCTGCATGGGTTGCCCATTTGTGCTGAGAGACTTGCTGTTGTTTCTTTTTTTCCTTTTTTCTTTTTGCAAATTTTTTTTATAATATCGATATAATTGAGGTGGTTTATTATTTCAGCCAAAATGGATTTCCAAAAGGCACATAATATAGATCAGCAAAACAGACGAGCTGGAGAAGGATTAGAGAGAATACAGAAATTGATTAAAAATTCCCAGAAAAGGGATTATTATAAGATTCTGGGTGTAAAAAGGTAAGAAAAATTTTTAAAATGTCAGTGCCAGTTATTAAACAAAAAAAAACTTGTGCAGATCAATCATCCTTGAAGAAGAAAACCTGAGATCTAGATTCAACAATAATCTAAAAGGTATTCATTATGTGTCTGTTTTCAGAATCTTGACTGACTCAGGTTATGGAACAAACTGGCTTGTGAAACCAATAACTTGAACAAATAGGAATGAATTTTTTTTTTTAACTTTTGAAATGTGGGTATTCCTTTAACCCACTACTTCATGTAAGTGCCTTTGGATGCCTCTACACCATTATTATGGAAGCGCATTTGGATGCCCGCTGTAAACATCAGCTATTTTGAGCTGGTTTTCGTAGCTCCAACATTGGTGAAAATCCCCAGTTAGGTACTTCATTCATTATGTCAGATCATGGGCTCACTATTTAAAGTCTAGTTGTAATCTGCTATTTAAAGTAAGTGGATCGAATTCTCCACTCTCCCAAATGGAGGCCGTGGATTTTGTTCATTACTTTCTGAGTTCTTATGATTAGAATCACTACTATGAAAGCATCAGTAACTTAAGTAAAGGCTGTGATATTGATATAGGCAAATTCAGATGATTTAGTGACGTAGATATCGACAAAGGTGCATAAAAATTTCTTCCATGAAAAATAATGATCCAGCAATAATGATCAGATTTTACTCATAAATCTCTCTATACATAATAGAGGTGACTGTACAAAAAAGTAAAATGGTGAAAATTGATATTGTATGTAACATATGCTACACTGCTATAACAGTTGACAGGCAGGCCTATGTGTATGGAGTCAAATAGGTAACAGGTGTTATATTAGTTCACTGCACCGTGTAACTTTGGTACATGTATATCAACAGGCTAAAAAGCCATACACTCTATGAGGTGATGGGTTAAAATCTCCTTACCAAGTTTGATTACCAGACTTTTGACTTTATTTTCAAGTGAAAAGTCGGTTTAGAAATTTACACTAGAGTAAGCTTGTCTATAAAACAAGCTGAAAAAATATGAATGGATCTGACCCTGAGTTCAAAATCTATAAATATCACTCATATTTTATAACTATATCTTAGGGATTAAAAAATTGCCATAATGAGAATATATTTGATCAAACTTGATATGTTGGTATATTTCTGTAAGATCACAAACAAGTTTGATAACAAACATTGAGTGATGTTAAGGTTGGGATCAGAGGTCACTTTTTGACATTTTTTTGCACCTCAGTAAGCAAACACAAGCCTAACAAATACAAGTTGCTCTCGACTGAAATCTTGATATGCAAGTACATCTTGGCCACCTTTTGGACAAGTTTGATGTTTGTAATTGTGCAACCATTCACTGACTGTCAGTATAGATTGCTGATTTCTTGATAAATGGCTTATTGAACCATATCTTGAAGAAATGAAGTTCATATTGATGATCCTTTTTATCATTTTATATCTCAAGGCTGTTCAATTTAAATGTTTATGGTACAAAGAGAAGGCATGGTTTTCTTTTAAAACTAGCAACTGTACTTAAAGAGATCATTTGAAGAAAAAAAATGTAGCATTATAAATTGTATCTGTTGGTGACTATATGTTGAAAATGCCTTCCCAGCATTGTATGTTTTACTGGAATAGCTCTCAACTTTATCACAAGAAACGTGTACAATTATGTCATCAACTTTGGTGTTGGGGGTCACGTGTTCTAAAGTGCTCAACTTGGTTGATCACTGACATCTCAACTCAGTCCATGTAGGTTTGAGTCTCGGGTCTGCTAGTGTGGGTATGTGAGAAAGCTTGTCAGTAGCCTCCGTTGGGTCGATGGTTCTTCACAGGGTTATCCCAGGTTCTTTATCCACTAAATATACTGACTGTTGTGTACAGCCTGTCATGTGCTGAAAATAGTGTAGAACCCATAGATACTAACATCAACCCTGATATCTAAATCAAAGGCATTAAGATCTATTTTATATTATTAATTGTGTGTAAAAATTTTACGACATACAAAATTAATATGAATTGTATGTAATTGTTTCAACTGCATCTAGAAAGCATTAAATAGTCGGCATTTGTGCAAATTTAGGGTCTTTGGTTAAATGGTATGACTTGGATTTTGAATATAGGACCATGTCAGCATTGTAAGGATTCTTATTAAATTTGTGGGTATTATATGAATATTACTGCAAATTTAAAGTCAAGGGTCATTTCAGGTACCTATAAAGTTTCAGTTGCAAGAGGTTGACCAGCATTAACATTTTAGTGGTCATTTCAAATTCTAGGTCACAAGCACTTAAAATTTGGTTGCGTTACTCTTTCAGAGCAGAGTTCAGTTGAGAATTAATGGAAGAAGATGACAAAAAGTTGCAGGTTTGTTAATGCAAATTAAAGAGGAATTAATAACAAGTCTAAGTTTACTTTTAAGAGGTGCTTTGATCAGTCTGACAGAGCTGTTAGCAGCCATCAGCTGCTTGAACCTGAGGCCAGAAATTAAAATTCACACTATTCTGAGTTCTCGTTAACCATAGTTTTACATATTGCCTGGCTCATAAAGGGTCTTAACTTCATTTTCTTATTCACTTTCATGTGACAGTTTATATTAATAAAGCCTTAGACCTATTCACATTTCTGGGATATCAGCTGAAAGTATTTTACTGCCAACTAAATTTTACATGTTTTCACCATACCTACATTAATTCTGATCTAGGTCATTAGCTGAGGTGACATACATGTAAAGATGGCAACTTGATGCTGGAACTGGTAGTCACACAATCAGATCATAATTAGGTCCTGAATTAAATTGATTTGCCAATTGTGTTTGCATAAAGCATGGTAAATACTTGTAAGAAACTGTTGTCATTTTCTAGTTGCTGCCTTATTATTCTGAGTGTCTGCTGAAAAGGACCATTTGGTAATTTAAACTCGATTATTCTAAACTTTAGTCATGACTTGGAGTTGTACAACTGCTTGTAAATATAGTAATTGAAATTAATTGTCCAATTTGGTTTTAACTTGTCATACATTTGATATATGTCCTTGTAATTAAATCTGTTGTTGTTGTTGTTGTTGTTATAGGGTTTAACGCCATTTTTCAGCACAAGATAGGCTATACATGGCGGCCAGTATTAATGGTGGAGGAAGAACCCTGGAAAACCCCGGGAAGAACCACCGACCCACGACAAGCTACTGGCAGGCTTTCTCACGTACCCACGTTAGCCGAGCCTGGACTCGAACTCACGCAGACAGAGGTGAGATGGCAGTGATCCGTAACGATCAGCGCTTTAGACCACTCGGCCACTCGGGGCCCCCAATTAAATCTGTGCAGCATCCAATATTCTGAAGACACTCAAAACTGCCATTTGTTCCCAAGTGGTCCATATCATGCTGAATGCCCTGTTTTCATATGAAGCAAAGCAGTCATCTGGCAGTATTGCAGCTATTTTTAGCTTTCATCTTGGATTGATAAGCATACTATTTTATGAGCCCAGGGCAGCTGAGTGGATGATAATGCTCACCTTTACCAGTCACTGCCATCACACCTCTGTCCACATGGGTTCATGTCTCAGACTTTGCCATTGTGGGTATGTGAGAAAGCTTGCCACTACATTCCCAGGAGTCTGTGGTTCTTACCAGAATTTTCCTAGGTTCTTCCTCCACCATGTATAGACTATTGTGTGCTAAAAAATGGTGTTAAGCCAACAAGAATATTCTATTTTACTGAAAGCTGTTAATATCTTGGTATTAAATCTTTGTGGAGCCCTGTATTTTGAAGACAATGTTGTAGGTGCCATTTACGACCAAGTGTCCAACAAAATGCTCTAGAATTAGATTTCTTGATTTGAAAATAGTAACTACATGTATCTTGTTAGTAATGTGCTTATTACTGATAGCGTTGTTAATCTCTTTCCTCCTAACAGAAATGCAAAGAAGAAGGAGATACTTAAAGCCTATAGGAAATTAGCAGTCATCTGGCACCCAGACAAGTATGAGGGAAATGATAAAGAAAAGGCCAAGAAAATGTTTTTAGATATTGCAGCAGCCAAAGAAGTTCTTACAGACAAAGGTATTGTGCACAAATTCTACCTCTTTTACACACACAAAGATGCGCACAACCACGCAAGCACACATGCCAAAATTTGTGATAACATTACCAGTCTCTGCCAAACAAACTTCACATTTATAGTATCTATATTTTCTTCATTATTGGGAATGAATAACAATCACAGTATTTGTTTATACATACGTTATTTTTTCTGAATTTACATTTCTTAAAAAACAAGAAGAGAAAGATGCCAATCCTGTCTCTAATATCGGGGAATCCCATCTGTTTTTAGATTCATCCATGCCCTTGGCTGTGGTAAACACCTCTTTCAAGTGATGCTTTCATTGACAAAGCTGATTTGTTAGTTTGCTCCAAAAGTTTTTTACAAGCAGAAATAAATACAGTATTGCCTCACTGTAATATAAAGGTTCATACTATTCTGCTTGTTATAAGTAAGCATGCTTTGTACTGAGGTGATTACAGTATCAGAACTAATGCCAGAAATAGGATACATTTTGATTGTTGTTGCCATTCCTCCGCACATGACAGGCTATACGTGGCAACCCGATTATCTGGTGGAGGAAGAACCCAGGAAGGCCCATGGGATAACTATCAACCCATGGGAAGCTACTGGAAAGACTCAAACCCATATTGACAGAAGTGAGATGTCAGTATTCTGTGAAGGCGAGCGCCTTATACCATTCAGCCACTAACAGCCCCAGATGCATGGTCAGATCTATCATATGTGAGGGAACAAGATATATTGACATGGTTTATAGTAACGAGGCACTGAAAAAACAGGATACATGACAAGATATTGAGAGTGAGATACATATAATGATATGATCTT
The DNA here is from genome assembly GCA_016617855.1 of Megalonaias nervosa. Lineage (NCBI taxonomy): Eukaryota > Metazoa > Mollusca > Bivalvia > Unionida > Unionidae > Megalonaias > Megalonaias nervosa. Next base: position 66,839 of record JAECUM010000977.1, on the reverse strand, counting down.
GCATCTGATTAGCTAATGATGCTGTTATTTTGGAAGCTATATTTCTGATTTTAATCACCAGAGGAATGTGGACCTGTATGATCAAGCTCTTCTTGCATGAGTTCAATAATGAGCAAGATTCATGCACATTCAGTGTTGCAAATTGAGTGCAGGTCATCGATTTCAAGCAATTTTGGTCCTTTGTTCCCCAAAACTCAGCTCCTGGGCATGCTTCCTTGGCAGAGAAAAATATAACAGGCTGCCTAGTTTTCTTTAATGCATATCTGTTCACATTTTTGTTGGTAGAGTCATCAAAGGTGATAAAAACTCTCAGATGACAATTGATTTCCTTTTGAAAACATTTTTTGGCAGTCAGAACATTCATGGCTTGTAGCAGTCTGCCAAGTTGAATTTGAAAAGCACTGACAGCCACTAAGGTAATGAACTTGTTAGGTTCAGTTAATAACAAAAGGTACTACTGGGGGTGAATAGCTTTCAGAAATACATAGTTTGGCATCTGATTATTAGTTTTGAAAGAAAACATTCTGAAAAGTATTATTTGGAAGATGGGAGATTAGCCCCATGCCGTTGGTGCCCACTGCATATTAATGAGGTGATCTTGCATTGGGAGGCCATATTTCTGATAAAATTTTATTTCAGACTTGGAATATATGATCAAGCTCTAGGATGAATTTAATATTGTGCAAACATCCACTTACATTAATTTAGGTGATCTTCTGCCTGATTGATTAAATTTGCTACCACTTTAGAAACTGTTTTAGTCCCATTTTGAGTAAAGTTGCTATCACTTTAGAAACTGTTTTAGTCTCATTTTGAGTAAACTTGCTACCACTCTAGAGATTGGTTTAGTCCCATTTTGAGTAAACTTACTACCACTCTAGAGAGTTTTAGTCCCATTCTGAGTCAACTTGCTACCACTCTAGAGACTGTTTTGGTCCAGTTTGAGTAAACTTGCCAACACTCTAGTTCAGTACAGTTAGAAGAATAATTTTCAAATCTTATGCAGTGTAATCAGTTGTTATTTTCTTTAGTAATACTAGTGTTGACTCTAAAGAAATGCAGGAAAGGAAGTAATCCATGGTATCGTCTATTGAGAATCACAAGTTTGGGTTGCACAGAGTTATTCCCCTTGCAAACTAGATTAAAAAAAAAGTAAATTCATATTTGAATACAATATAAATAAATTTCAATAAAACAATTCAGTGTAAATTCGCAAAATAATACAACTTGGGGATTATAATGGATAATTTTTAATTTATAAGCAATACAAATTATAAAATAGATCTTTTGTTACAGATAATGTACAGTTGTGAACCTGCAGAAACTAAATGCAGTATTTTAATTAGGGATGAGAATTTCTTCACACAATTCTAGTCATTTGTTTACAAGTAATTATCTTTTTGTCTGATGTCAATTATGGTACAGTAAGAACATATTTCTTGTAAATGCTGTGTCAAAGTTTGCAAATTTATTTGCAGAGAATTATTTCTATGACCTTTGGCACATTTGAAATTCTTAAATATTTTGAAGCCAGTTGATTTGTTTGGTAAAATAAAGTTTGTTAATAGTATTGCCATGTTAAAGTGCTTACAATGTTTGTAAGTAGATTTTTTGTATATTTATTAGCTTTTAATTAATAAAATACTGCAGCATACATTTCTCATGAAACACGTCCAGCTTTAATTGCCAGTATTAATGAAACCCATGCCCTTCACAAAACACACAGACATGCGCACACACCAGAATTATAATTTCAATACGTGTGAGAGCCAAATGACTCTGTAGACTGCAATCTGTAAACATTATCATTAAAGCTCTTGGAAAAATATTTATCAGACTTTTATAAAATATGTAAAATCAACATATAAAATTTGGGAAGTATTTTACATAGGTTGTGTTCTTACAGTACTACATGGGGTGCATATGCCAGCTTAGTTTAATGGTCAACTGTTAAGTTATGCAAGTCAAGTGAGCAATGTCAGGCCCACTTTGTCCTCTTGTTTTGCATTAAATACTCAGTTATCAGGAAATGACTAGAGATTAAATGAAAAGATTTCAAGTAGATTGTAATCAAGAATGGTACTTTATGTTGCTCACTTGAGAATTTACTGCATTTTCCAGAGAAAAGACAAAAGTATGACCTTGGCGAAGATCCACTAGACCCAGAACAACAGGGTGGAGGTGGTGGTCCTTTCTGGCATCAAGGATTCAATCCCTTTGGAACAGGGGGATTCCAGTTCAAATTCCACTTCAACTGAGTGCGTGTGTGTGTGTGTGTGTCTGCCTTTGTGTATGTTTGTTTTTTTAAAAACATTTTAATGTGTGCTGACAGCCATGAAAGTATGAAAGTAATTTGATGTTAGTGGTGCATGCTGGGTTATGCAGTGAACATGATACATTTCATTAAAAGAGCTCATGTTTCAGTTGCATCAGACAATATTGTGATTGATTTAAATGTTACAAATCCTACCTGAGGAGCATTGTTTTACATCCAAGTGATATTTTTTGTTTTACGTGAACAGATGATGAAATACTTAAAGTTTGTTTTGAGAAAAGATTCCTTATCAGGTATCATCAGCGTTTGATAACATTAAAAGATAGCACCCAGTCAGTACTAGAGCTACTCCAGTAATGATTGCAAATGTTAATGGAATCCGAAGGTTTTTTAGGACTCAAAGTTATAGTCAAAGTGGCATTGAATTTTTTTTAATGGGTATAATGAAAATAAAGTGGAAATCTAGGCGTAACAACATTGAATTTTAAAAATGAGCATAGTAAAAATAAAGTGGAAATTTCAAAGGCATAAATAACATTGAAAATTTTCATAATTCTATCGAACATCTCTCGAGATACTAAGATTTTAAAATGTTAAGAGGAGATAAATTAGTATATGAGATTTGATGGTGTCATAGTCAAGAAAGAATATTGTTAAGACAATAAGTATCTCTTTTAAGACGAGTTAATTGTAGTATTGTTTCCTTATTGAAATGAAAAGATATGTAAAATAATAATAATGCACCTTTGCATCACAAATGGTGTAATTAAAGTACATAGATTTTGGAAAATTTGATACAGTTTGAATTTCTTCAGATCTTATTCAAATTTTATTTGACAGATGGTTCTCATATTTCATTAACTAATTTAAAATTGTTGTGCTTAAAATGAATATTCCCAAATAGGAGCATCACTTTGTCCCTCTCACCAAGATTCTCTGTTTTTAAAACAATCCTTTCATTTCAGTAATATTGATTAGTTTTATATCATCGTATAAATGTGTTCATCAGTATATAATACATTTATTATAAAACAGAAAAAAATATTTCTTTTTCTTTTAATATTACATTTATTTTAATTATTTTTCTAACCCGTAATGTCATAAACTTGAGGAACAGGTAATAAATTTACAATGAGTTATTCCCCAACAAAGAAACTTGAAATGCTCACAACTTTAAAGCTAAGGGACACATTTTGCTCAAATATTCACTTTATTTCAATATGCCTCATTTAGTTTTTGCACTTATTTTAGACTCTAATGTCACTTCATTTGTGTAAATAAGTATGAAACACAAGCTAATGAACTCTGCTGCTGTAATGTTATTACAACAAGCATTTTATGCTAATTGGCATTTGTTGTCTTAAGGGTTACTGATTGTAATTCCTGTGCACTGATTATGAAGTTTTGTAGGAAAGTACCAGTCTCGCAGTTTAAGATGAATTCATGCCAACAGTGGATCACTGTTAATGAAGGTTTTGCACTGAGGCAAACAAGCGAAAGAGCAATTACCTTTCCTGTTTGTGTCTGACATTCAGCTGACACAGCTTATTGACATTACCGAAGTGAATGTACATCTGTAACATCCTTATCAAAATTGATTGATATTTAGCTAAAAACATGTACCTTCATCTAAAGTACATGATCGAATGAATTTTTCAGTAGTGATCTAGGAGCAGAGTTGGCTTAGTGTTAGCATGCAGGACTTGCAACCAAAAGGATGCAGGTTCAAATCTTTCCTAAGCAGGGATGGCTGTCACAGCATGTCTCTTATTTTATTGATATTTAGTCCTAGAAAATAGTGTAATTGTTTTCGACAATGTTCAGCATATGTTAGAACTTGACATTTTACCACATTTTATACCATTATAGAACCAATTTTTCCAGTATAATACAAGGTGCTTTGCAGGTTTTTGTTTGGTAAATTGTCAGAACTTAATGCAACAGACATCATAGATATAAATTTAAAATAAATTTAGTTGCAACAATTGTTACAAGTGACATTTATTCAGCACTAAAACAGAAATCTTTCTCCATTGTATAATGAATCAGTATCAATTTTAGGTCAGTGTCACTTTACTGGTAATAATTCATAAAGTTACAGCCACTGAAGGCTTGAAGATTCATTTTAAGAAACTTTTATGTAAACATTGATCGTGTCCTGAAGGAAAGCTTTTCTACTTTTGTTTACATATATCTGTATATTAAGTCCAGTTTACTCGAGATGAAATCCATAGACTATGCACATGCTTTTCAGCGTATTCTTGACATTAGTATTATATGCTCAAACAAATGCAGGCCTGTAGATAATTAAACAAAGGCTGATTGTTGATTCAGGTTAATCTTCAAACCATGTCACATTTATTCTTTATGTTGCTCTAATTTTGCCATGCTAGTCAGTAAGTTTTAGATTTCATTCAGTACATCTTGTAATTGCTGAGAATTTCTTTAAACTTTGGAGCAGTTTTATGTAGACTTGAGCTTGAGCAAGAAATAATGTTAGGGCTGCTAAGCATATCGTGCAAGTAAAATATTGTAGTAGTAGTGACCATCACATTACCATATATACTCGCTTATAGGTCAATTCAAATTGCACACAGCAAAGATCCTGATCTGCCATATCACATTGTGCCTACAGATTATGGTCTGTGTTGTTTGTTCTACTAATTACTCCTAACAAACTGCAGAGAATCAGATCTGCTGGCACATTTTGTGATGGCAGATCTGGGTCTGTGAAGTTTGCAGTTGTACTCATGAGTACATACAGTATGTAACATTATTGATTTGTATTATGAATCCAGTCTTACATGACAAGTGGTCTGTTGGAATAATGTTCTTAAAGGATTTTACTGAATACAGTACTGAATGTACTTGTATACAAGTCGGAATAAACTGCAAACAAAATACACCCTGATGTGCCATCATATTATTTGCTGGCAGATCAGGATATAATTTGTTCTGTTGACTAGTCCTAAAAAACTGCATAGTCCCAGATCTACTGGTACCTTCTTATTCAATGGCAGATCAGGACATACACTGCTGTGGTTGGATCTGCTGTAAATGCTGGTATATATGGCAGTCACAACAAAAAAACATGAATATTTCTCGAGTTGAATGTGTGTGGTGTAGTTTTGGTGGACAATCAAAACTGAAACAAAATGGATGGAAATCATGTGTTCACTTACATGTCATTTTATTATAGCTCATATTTTCATGAAGGTTGATTAGTGTATAAAAAATATTTTATTGAGCATAAATCGTGCCTTAAATTTGGAAGATATTACTGTTTCTGTCCTACTGCAGGTAGTCAGTTATATTATGCTTTCTTGAAAAATTTTCATGACATGGTAATGGACATGTGATTTCAACGAAGCTCACTGCACTCTGAAGTTACCATTTACTTGCTTTCTCTTGGCTAATTGCTTACCGGCTCGATTTTGATTCGTTTTCTTTCCATTATGAAATGTTGCGAGGATAAAAAAAATTTCTATATTGTATATGCCTGACCTTTTTACTAAAACTCTTTTTAAAATCTCTCCTGTCAACAAAAGTTTCAGTTACACAAAGCAAAAGTCAGATGAATAAAATAAAGTTACTTTTATTTCATACGAGAAGAGAATTTTATAACAGGTTTAAAACAATTATTAAATAAAGGGCAACTTGGTTAACCAAGTTGCTCTTTATTTAATAATTGTTTAAACCTTTGTATAATGCAAGTGTTTAGCAGCCAGACCCACTACACAACCAAGATTTTCAACTAATATTCTGTCCATGGCATGAACAAAATAAACCTGTATGTAACAAACATGTTCACTGTTTGAGTTAAGGGTGGGTTGAATTGATTAGTGCAAGTTGTGTTTTTACCTTTAAGCCATTAAATGTGTTTCTTTATGTAGACTTTACAGCTTCCCGTAAAGTGACTGATATAGAGCAAGACTGCTGTCTGTCATAGGCTACAGGATAAATGAATGAATCTTGTATGGTGTCATCATTCAGGTGTACTTGATTGTCATAAGCTGCAGGATAAATGAATGAATCTTGTCATCATTCAGGGGTACTTGATTGTGTTGTTTGTTTGCAATTGACCTAATGTTTGTTTTATTAATTATTTCTACAATGATGTCCATCTCATTTATCAACATTATATTGTTATGGTTCACATTTATTGGTCAGAGGAAAAAAAATGTTTATTTATTGAATACAATTTCTTTACTTGTTTGTTTTTTAAGACCCGCTAGATGTAGAAATTGTGGGAATTTAGCATAGTCAAATATGCCCAATATGCCACAGCAATATCATTCTCTTAGGGACTGACCATTTCATTTTCATTGAGCGGTGGGGGCTTAGAATCTATTTTAACCAATTTTTGACCCTCAGATAGCTTGAAAACACATTCTTGCTCTATCTATATATGATCAAACCTTTAGTGGTTTCTCCTGTAGTGTTACACAATGGGTATAATACCCAACCAAAAGGTGAGGACACCTGTACTTGACCAGGCACAGATATAGTAGAACATTTACCAAAAGGACTATGCAATAATAGCCTTAGTATTTCCCATGATGTAGTATGTATGGTGTTTTTTCATGCTGGCTTGTGGCAATAATCTCACTAGGTCAGGTGTAATGACTAAGGGTAGAATAATTCATTGACATATTGATGCATCGATACTTTTGTTGTAACGATACACATATCGATTCAACAGATGGAGAATCAATATAAAATGATACTTACCCTAAGTTATTTTAGTCTTCAGCAGTCATGAATCATTATTATTAGTTTGCCTTGTTATTCTTTGAAATATAGAACTCATCTGAAACAGCATTTGCCATTTGCAGTCTTAGGCACTCATTTTTATTAGTACAAACGAAAAAGACTATTGAGAATACTTGCTTGCTGTCTTCAAATTAAAACAAAGTTACTTTGTTCGTAATCTGGCCCCCCCCCCACATTTCATGCTAATTATCATAACCCAGCAGCATGTTCAGCATATAGGATACATTCCAAATGTGAAGTACTCATCATTTAATAACCACATTTACGCGACATTTTGAAATTTTGTCTTGTCTGCTTTGGTCGATTTGAAAGCTACATTACCAATGTGTCACACGGTGAAATATGTTACATTGAGATCTCTTTGGTGGTTATTGCTTGTTCCAGTCCAGGTTAAATAATAACCACCAATCAGGAATTAGTGTAGCTTATTCCATTCATGACAAACAGGAAGTACTAGCAAAGCAACAGAGAAACTTCATGCACAAGTCATTGATATGTAAAGTACTTGAACAGAGACACTATCAGGGTGTGCGATTGTGTGAATCGTGCAAAATTTGTATGAAAAAATTTGCACACTTGGAGAACAGTGATGCGCGATAACTTCTGCAAATTAGCTGAAAGTCCTGCATATGAAAATGTGCTTGGCATAGTATACAATTTTTATTTAACCATTCTTGTTGTGGCATGTTTTTTGGGTAGACAACTGTCTACACATCTGGAGTCTTCAAGCATGACATGAATGGTTATTAAACTAATTTGATTGGCACATTGTGCCCTGGTATAAGCATTATGGTGTAGTTTGAAACTTCCAGTTCCATGAATGATAATTTATTAAATTTTGGTTTATGCACAACTTGATGATCTTGAGTTATTGTAGGTACACATTGCCAGTGTTGCAATGGGATTTGTCTGATAATGACCACTGAGGGAGGAATTGGTGGTGTGGTAAGATGATGTTATGTCAAATTATAAGGCTTAGTCAGTGGCTAACACTTGGATAGGGGTGTTGTGCATGTACCTTGAAATTGAGAGGCAGACAGGGAATTATGGACGAAACTGTTATTAGCCTCATACTTGCTGTCTTCTTTGAGCTTGTTGGAGGATCATGGGGGGGGGCAGGAGCAGAACTATTCCTATTGGTTGGCATTAGCAGTAGAATTCAAAGAGCCAACCATATCATATAATCTTACGTAACATTGTATGATCATAACGTCACTCGGGGTATTATCGGACGACTATTAAATGGGATGCAATGTTAAGACTTGTCTCTTTAAGTTTTTCCTGCCAAGTGGAATAAAACGTAAACCAATAACCTCACTTGCTATTTTGCAGCATCCATTTTCAACATACATGTATCACATGATCATACATGGTCCTGCAAAATAGAGGCTCAACACGGGGTAAAATCGGACAACTCTGGGTGTTATTCGACAATTATTTGTTTTAAAAAAATAATCTTTAAACCCTAACATATAATTTACTGAAACACAATAAATAAACTATAGCAAAATAATGTAAATATGCAAAATTTTGGTTATATTTATCAATCTACTGTGATTTTAATATCTGATATTGCAGTTACATCTATTGCTATAAATGGAAATGAATGATTTTCTAGCTTTGCATTGTAACTGTATACAAGATATATTACACATTTAAGTGTTTCTTTTCATTTCATGTAATGTACCCATAGCTGAAAGTATTAGAACAACACCTTTAATTTTATTACATGAACCTTATTCTTATACATGTAAAAATGCATTACAGCTTTCACAGATTATGAATTTAATATCCACCCACAAATATGACTAAATAATTAAATATGAAGAAAAATTTTTATAATTAACATATCTTTGAAACAAATGAAAGGAAATTGTTGGGGAGAAAGTGTGTTTCTTTTCGTTTATACTCATTTCAAAAACAAATATTTACAGCAGAAAATATAATTACAACAGTACAAAAGGTTGTGAACTACATAAACAAGGCATCTGTGTTTGGAAACTCTTTGAAAAGGTCCTTCATTTTATCTACATAACTAGGTTTGCATCTAAATGCAGCTACACATATTTGCTGTGGGCCAGTTTTTCAGCTTACAACCTCTACATCATGTTCTGCCTTGATCAGAATGTTAGTAGTATGGCTGTTTTTCTGCAGTATCTTGCAAATAAATTTAATGGAGTCACGTTTTATGTTCCCAACTTTTCTGGGGCCATCAAAGACTGCTACTTGATTGTATGGATTTAAAGGCTCCAGCTCCAGTCTGTATGCAGCACCAACTGCCAGCTGTTTATTACCATAGTGGTGCATGCTTACATCTATCAAGTTTTTTATCACCACTCTAGGAGATGATTTGTTACTCATCTGAAATCAATATATATAAATTGATACTACAGTACTGTAAGATATAAACAAAATTGTGATTGACCAGTTATGAAGATTATCACACAATTAAATTTAATGTTATGTTCAATTTGTTTTAATTGCAGATCAAGTAAATTTTTGGCTTTCATTTTCATCAACTGTTTTGAGAGCATTTATCTGCTTAGTGCAACTTTGTGTAAAAAAGTGTTTTGCCAGTTTGTTTTCCACAGTTGCATAGATACATACAGAGAACACAACTTGTGCATTAAAATGCATGCAGGACAATTGCATAGATAAATACAGAGAACATGACTTCTACTTTCAAATGCATGTAGGACAGTTGAAAGGCTTGTCCATCTCAACTGAGGACCCAACTGGAAGACATTACTCATGCATCCACTTCTGGCAGACATCACAGCACACCCATATTTGCTCAATCTCTTCAGCAACCTCCTGACTGAATACACCCAAGCAGTGAGGGCATTCAACATCTTTTTCATTATCTGATTCCAGTGTCACCTCATCCCTTCATTTGGGAACAGTCTTATTTTTAAATGATCTCTTGGTGTTTTCTGAGATTTTTTCATCAGTTCTTTTTCCCTTCCTCGCATAATTCTTTCGTTTTTCTCCTTTCCTTTTCTTCGTTTGCTTCATTCTTTTTCTTTTCATCTGCTTCTGCTTGGTGAAGCCACTCGTCCTCTGTGAGCACTCTGGCACGAACAATTGTTTTTCTTTTCTTGGCTTTAGATACTGCAAACTCCGAGTTACCAAACGTGTTAGAGATGGACTTATTCAAAATATCATCAACAGCAGATGTTGTTAAGGATACTCCTGGGTCCTCATCTACTGGTGAAGGGAATGTTATTTTGTCCACTGGTGTTGTAGATGCTGTTTCTGGTGCCTTATCAAATTGCTCAAGGGCTGTACTTAAAGCCATTAGTGCAGTTGGTGGGTTTAGTTTTGGTTATTACAATTTTATTTAGACAGCATTGATGAAATGTACTGGTGAGACAGCTGAAACTTTTTAAAATGAAATATTTAGATAATAATAATAATAATAATAATAATAATAATAATAATAATATTGACTAACAAGTTGGTGGGAAGGTTTTATTTTATTTCCAGTGGTGAGGGTTAATGTAGAGTATTAGCAGCAGGGAGGGTGAACAGACCACCTTGGCCGAATCATAACCCATTAAGACAAATTTGGTATCAGTCATAACCAATTATGGTCCCAATTATATAGATACCTCACTCCCTTACACACAGTGATCCGCGTATTGGTCGCACCCTCCCTGCTGCTGTAATTAAACCATTGCATTATAATAATGATTGGCGAAGCTCACTCAGCGCGATTAGCTCGAGAGAGACTAGAAGCAATTAAGAAATATCTACCTGTCCGTGATCACGTCAAACAACAATTATAGCAGCGTCAACAAACACAAGAAGAATTGACAGAATCCGCAGAACAATTATTTAAACCTATCACTGAAACCACTAAAGGCATTGTTCCTGTGTTAAAAGAAACGGCAAAAGAAACTAAAAAGATAGCGGAGCGAACTAAAAAGACAAAAAAAATTCTACGAGAACTTCCCGCTGAAATAGTTGCGGCTCAGCCAACGGTGACGGAGTCACTAGAGACAGATCAAGCGGAGGATGATACTCAACAAGAACCAGAAGCACAAGCCAGCGCCAGGGTTAAATTATCTGATAAATTCAGTGAGGATTTCATTGTCGGCATCGCAAAGTACGATATATCTAAATTAGCTGAAACCGCTTTTTTAACCTATGATAACCGGCGAAGATATTTTAAAACCTGAGTACGCCGATGATCCTATCTCACACGAGCAATGGTACAAATGGATTTCTCGTTTACGTTTTGATGTCGATCAAGCTCGAACTACCGATAAAAGATATGCTGCTTACGCTACAGCTATAAAAAATATGACGTTGGCTTTTCAGCGAATGCAATAACAACAAGAACAAGAACCAGAACAACTAAAAGAAAAACCAAAAGAAAGATCTGTAATTGATTATTTTAAACCTGAGCAGCAGGGAGGGTGGACCCTACAACTTTTTGGCTTAACTATATAGACCTTATTTTTGAAATTAATGGTTCCTACGAAAGGCTGTAAAACAAAAGTTTTTGTCTTAATAATGAAAACTTCTCTAATTGACCAGATTTTTTCTGATTTTTTTCACGTACTGGTCACTTAATTTTTTTTCGTCCACCCTCCCTGCTGCTATGGTTTTTATCCAAAAATTGTATCAAGTCCGTTACGATATCTTGACCTAGGATCATGTAAATTTATTGTTACAAAACCAAAGGGAGAAGTTTGTGCTTTTGAAAAGAAATTTTAAAATTTGTTCATGTCCATGTCCCCAGAGCACCAAGTATAATAAATATTTTGCAGCGTATGATTATCAACTCCGTTGAACACAACTAAAACGTTACAATTATCCCTGATTACTTTTGGAATTTGTGTATATCTCTGGGTAACATAAATCACGTCTGTGTTTTTATGTCTACCTCGAGAAAATATTCTAGCTGGATTTGATTGTTTGTCTAGCATGACATCATCATACACTACTAAATTATTAATGAATCCATCTAGATCATCTACGGATGGCGCTTCATCAATATCAGTAATAAAGTCTATGACACTGTCTTCATGCAACAATTTTGCGTTTTCATTAAAATCTTTAAGTACTTCGTAACATCGTTGATCATCTACAGATGGCGCTATCAAATATAATTTATCCCACTTCATTATCAGATTAAGTAATAATTGCGTCTTTCCACTTCCGGACGGACCTATTATAATCATTCTGATAGAATTTGGTAACGCTGGATGGTGCTTTACTGGCTCTTGTTTTCGTGTCGCAGAAAAGTCAATTATATCCATATAATAAATAATATGAGTCTATATTGTGTTCGATGCAGAGCACCTACCGATACTACTGAATTAATGACAATAACAACAAGAAATAAAAGACGTGCACTTACAGGTAAGTGTGTGAAATGTGGCACCAAGAAATATAAGTTTATTCCAACAAAGACAGGTGGGGGTGACATCGCTGCTTCGTTAGGAAAATTACCAGGAACTCCATGGGCTAAATATCCCGGTGAGAAACATTTACCCGGATATAATTATTGTGGTCCAGGAACTCGACTTGATATCAGACTCGATAACCAAGATCAACCAAAACCAGGAGAGTATCCAGTAAATAAGATTGATCAAGCGTGTTACGTTCATGATGTCGCGTATAAAAGTAAGGATTTGCAACAACGACATCTCGCAGATGTGAAATTGATTCACGTGTTAAATTCTATACCTAATAAATCTCTCAGAGAAAAATTAGCTAGTTTTCTAGTAAAAACTGCTATGAAAGGTAAACTAGTGTTAGGGGCTGGCAATTAATTATATAACTATCATAATGGAATCTGTTTATTATTCCCCGAGAGGATTCTGGAGAGGTAAAGCAGCGATTAGTAAACTCGCCGAAGCAGCAAAAGTTTCACGTGATGTCGCTGCATCATGGTTAGCACAACAGGCAATATGGCAAATCTTCCTAAGTCCACCTAAAAAAATTCATTACGCGCATTTTGATGTTAGCGTTCCTAATGAAGTTCATCAAGCAGATATTTTATTTTTACCACACGATACCATTAAATCACGTGGACGAAAATCACGCACGTACAAATACGCGTTGACTGTCGTTGACGTTGCGAGTAGATATAAAGAAGCGGAGCCATTATCAACAAAGACAGCATCTGAAGTTGCATCTGCGTTTGAGCGCGTTTATCAACGTGGTGGTTTACGATGGCCACGGTTATTACAAGTTGATCCCGGTAAAGAATTTCTTGGAGTAGTATCATCGTTGATGAAGAAACATAACGTTAAAATCAGACGAGGACATACTGAAATTCATCGTGATCAGGCAATTGTTGAACGATTTAATAGAACACTTGCAGAGCGGTTATTCGGGTATCAATATGCAAAGGAAATATCTACTGACCTCAAAGATAGATCTCGTGAATGGGTTGCAAGATTACCGAGTGTGATAGCTGCGTTGAATAATGAAATTACTCGTGCAACTTCCATGAAACCTTCTAATGCGATCAAAAAAAAAATATATACCCCGTAGCCATAACGGACAACAACCTCAACCAGTATTAGGTAATGTAACTGTAAGATATTTATATGAACCTGGCGAACTTGAAGGTGGTAAAAAAAGAACAACCGATCCTATCTGGAGCGTGACTACACATAAAATTTCTAGCGTGGTTAGATCCACTGGTAGACCTCCAATATACAGATTAGATTCTACAGCTCCTCAACGTGGATTTGTACGTGAACAATTACAAATAATTCCTGCAGATACACAATTACCACCACGTTCACTTATGTAAATTAGCGCCCCGGCGTCGATTACATTCAAGACAGGTCAGCATTACATTTTCACGTGTATGACCAAGATCACTATTAATTCTGTCTACGGTAAATTGTCTTGGATTATTATTCGAATATTGCCATAACATATTACAGTTGCAACTTGCACAATTATTATTCTGTAGTTGTTTTAGTTTTATAATAAATTCAGTATCAATATCAAAATCACGATTATTTTTTTTGTCACACTGCTTATAACCAGATAGTTTTTTTTCTTATTACGTCCATATTAACAGTTTGATCATTATTTTCTATAAAATTCATAATAACCCTATGTAGTTGAGATATTCTTCTGACCCTAGAAACTGCGAGATAAACTAAATTAGACCATTCAATCCGATCATCTATAATCCAGATATTTGTATCAGAAATAGTTAACCCCTGTGATGAGTGAATAGTTATAGCATATCCTAACGTCCACGGTGATTTATTCATACTCAGCGCATTCTCAACAACATTAATATCGACTAAAATAATATCGTTCAAGACAAGATTCTGTATTCCACCACCAGGAATTTCAACATCAATATTCTGTCGTCGAGTATCTGCTGGGCGATAACACAAAGGTACAGGTAGATCTGAAAACTTTCTTTATGTAACATAAATAATTTATTCTGTAGTTCATCACGAACTATCTTTCTACTTGCGACGAACTATCTTTCTACTTGCAACTATTAAATCAGCGGGATTCCATAAATTTAGAAAATCATTCATAGAAGTCTCTGGAATTGCTCCTCGCATTATCTCACATTGTACTCTGTCTGGCTGAAGTCTGATGAACCTTTTAAATTCCTTCAGCGGTTCATCAATAGCTCTATGGTCATCATTTATTTCTTCATAATAATCTACGTTATTCTTCAGCCATTCATGTGGAGACTGACCAACAAAGGGTGGTGGTTAACCATTATCGCCGCACATAATCACAGCAGTATTTTTCAATAACAACCATTCAAGAAATGTTTTTAATATTTCTAACGACACCGTGCATATCTCATCCCATATAATATATTTAGGTATATATTTCTCACCCATTCGTTCAGGAGTCCATGTATCTCCGCACCATCTAAAGAAACTATGATAAGTACACGATTTTACTCCTCGCTCTTTTATCTCTCTGGCGAGTTTATGTGTAGGCGTTAAAACAATTATATCTGAGATATTATTTATAAATACGTTAATAGCACGAGTTGTTTTACCTGACCATCCACACCCATTAAGATAAACGGTTTTATATCTAGATACAGGATCATACACAGATGGTGCAGATGACTTTAATATTTGATTATTATTTTTATGATATGTCTCCGCAATTTCAACATCGGCAGATTCAGAATAACTAAGTATATTTTCTTGTTTTATCCTCCATGTTCCCCATTCACCATTACCAAGTAGCGGTTTTAACAAATCTGTATATTTTTATTTATGTAGAACGAATCCGTAGCGACTCTGACAGCGTAACGAGGAAATTTATTTATCATCGATAGTAGGTTTATCGAAACATAAGCTAACATCGAAGATCTTAAATGAGTAAACTGCGGTGACTCGCCATCAAGATAGCTCACAATGGTACCTAGTTTTGTTTCATCTGATAAATAAGCATTACATCTGTTTATAAATGTATTTTTCTCCGTTGTATCAGCGATTATAAAATCTAGTTCAGCATTGTCCATAATCAATCTTGTACACGTTCGTTTATAATCGTATGAACCACCTTGAGTAAATTTACCGATTATCTTTCTACCAAGATCTTTTGCAAATTTCTCATCATGTTTATTCCTGCATTTATTTATTTTAATAATATGATCTTCATCAATATCAGGGAATTCTTTCCTGGTATCATCGATATTAAATCTGTCCGGTTCTGGTAACCAAACTTGTTTCTGTGAACTATATGATATAATCGCTTCAGTTACTCTCAACGATATTAAAATTCCAGCATCAAGCATATATCGCAATAGTACTATCGGAACCCAACATCGCTCTGAAAAATGTTTTCCGAACCCAATATAAATAATCATATGGAGATCTTCTCTAAACTCGAATGATTCTACGTGAGCAAATCCTGTTAAGTCAAAATCTGGTAATGGTCCGTTTATCGCAACCCTGGTCATGTCATGTGTAGGATGTCCGAATCTCTTAAAGTATTTTGAACATACTCCATATCCAAGAAAACTTCCAGGATAGCACGCTACCATATCAACCGAGATAACATCACTATGGTTGTATTTGGTGTTCCATAATCCACCGTGCCCATATTCTATACAACTTTTCTTGACATCTTCAAGAAATTCCGATCGTGTTGGTTTCCATAAATTTTTCTCCTGAGCGAAATCAGCCGCTACAGATGGAACTGTAAAACAATTATTTAATAATTGTCTAACTTTGACATCGTCTGAAGTATATTTCAGCGCAAGATGTTCCATTTCTACATTAAGAGATTCTGTACGATAAATATCACCGTTAGGTCGTACAAATTGATCATAATGATTATATTCCGAACTCTGAAATAACCAAACAGAAACAGGATCGGTTTTACTAATAATTTTAATAAAATCAAAGATATCAGCGTCATAAAATTTAACCGTTCTATCTCGTGGAAATATTGTTACTGCAGCAGTCCATGCGTGCGCGTTATGATCAATAATATCTATCGGAGTTCCATTTTTTATATATTTTGGTTCGTACAAAATCTCTCCTGTCAGTGTTTTTACTGTTATTGGGAATTTTAATTTCTTTTCTAGCTCAGCGACATCTTTGATAGACGCTCCGGTATCTTTAACTGATTCTGCCCACATATTTATTTTTTTACGTCGTAAATCTGTTAAACCATTACCACGTATCGCGTTTATGAAATGTTCTGTAACTCGTTCAGCTACACAGTTTATTCTTGACTCTGGACAATCTCATAGGTTTTAGATCCCCGACGTCAGGTTTATTATTAAGCGGATATATTGCATATACAACTGCAGTAACTGGATATGCACGTTCATAATATAATTTGTCAACACCGGTTAGTATTCCGGGCTTAGATTTATTATTTAAGAGAACAATATTATTTCCTGACTGTATGCGTACTGGATCACGCTTATCACGAATAATCCAAATATCTTCTTCTGTATTTACAATAAATTTTATTAAAATAAAATATTTTTGATCATCAAGGTGATTAATAATTACTTTTCCCTCGTTTGTCATTCATCATATTAGTAACATTTCCAACTCTGAATGTTGACCATACATGAGCAGCGCACTATTACGAAATTCATTTTTTGCTTCACGAATACGTTCGGTTACATCCTCATCCGTTAATGCCAGATCCTGCATCAAAGTACTAAATTTATATTCTGATAGTCTGTCAAGATCGAATCTAGCTCTTTTAGGTTCAATAACGGATAATTCCTCCATATAATTAAAACAAATATTTAAATTAAAATTTTAGTATATATATAATGCTTGAAACAAAAAACAAATGTGCTTGGCTCAAAATTGGCTATACTTCTACTTGTAATAAATCGTGTGTGAACAAATACTGCGGAAATCATGCACAAAGTATCAAAAATGGAAGTACAGGACCAATACCGTGTGTGAAATGCGGTGTTGGAGTCAGAGGAAAAACTCAATTGTGTCTAAAATGTGGCGGAAAAAAATACAGAGAACTAAAACGATATTATGACAAAAAAAAAAATAATACATCATCAGATAAATCTCCTATACAAACCGTAGAGGATTATCTGACCAGATTTCAGAATAATGATTTAAACAAATAATATTATAGTATATAATGGAGCAAAACGAATTTGTGAAACATCCTATAATAAAAAATTATGAAGCATCCCGAGATGGTGTAATCAGACACTGTAGATTGAAAAAAACCAGTCGGTAGTATTAATAATAAAGGTTATTTTAGTTTTAATGTTGCTAGAGAAAAAAGATACTTATCAAGTAGATTCGTATTTGAATGTTTTCATGGAGTAGTTGAAAATGGACTTATAGTTGATCATATTGATGGAGATCCCCAGAATAATAATCTATGTAACCTGCAAGCTATTACACCTAGTCAGAATGCTGCACGTGGAAATACTGGAAAATGTAAAAAGTTTGCAAGAAGATCTATTAAATCCATAAATACAGAAACAGGACGGGAAATTACTTTTCCATCAATATATGCGGCTGCAAAACATTTTAGCATAAATTCACGATCGGTACAATTTGTCGCAAATAATATTACTAGATCTGCCCTTTCAAAAATATATAATCAGCGGATAGTATTTGAATATGTCTAACTCTTTATTCCTAACAAAAACAAATAGTTCGACTCTGTCAATTTTCCCAAGGGTTTTGTTTAGCCATAATTACAGTCACTGACTCTGTCAAGGGTCCACCTTCACCGTCGCTGCTCTCAGCATTGACAGAATCAGATAGCATAATCTTTCTTAATTGCATTACACAATTATCCACAATCTATTTTCTTTCGTACTCGTGAGACAGTTCGGATTTAATATTTTCGATAGAACGTGCAAGAGGTGCAAATAGCTTTACCTGATTGTCGTTTACCATAGCTAGTGATTCAAGCATGGATTGATAAATTAATTTTATAAATCTGTAGTTTGAAGATAGTGTATATTTATTATCATATATATATATATTTAATATAAAAAAATATTAGCTCCCATGACTTTTTTTTTTTTTTTTTTAGGGAGCTGTTTTGTTTGTGATATATGGTTATGAAATATATATAGATGGTTTATGATTTTGATTTTGGACGGCACAAACCCCATGTGATCCCCTAAGTTGTCAAACAACATCTTAGCAGGATCAGAGGTTACATATAAACTTATCCTAATGACATATGATTGTATGAACATGAAATATATACAAATGGTGATGACGGGGGAATCTTGTCTACGTCCAACAGATTTTGTACACTCTCCCCCCATACAAAACCCCGGGGAGTGTAAAAGGTACACCCCTCAAGGGTGTATGATAGGAGAGTGTATTTTGTCTGTTGTGGATTTCGAGGAAATGCCCCGGGTTCCCCCAATTAAATAGCATCAGTCGCCAAATGCAAGATAATATCTTTAGCATTTTTGGAGACTCGAACACGCGAGAATCTGTAGAGTTTGATCTACGTCCAACCGTCTTACCATTTCGGCCATCGTTCTCTTATCAATAATACAATTGAATTTAAGTATATATAAAATATTTGCGCTGCTGCTTCACTAACAGTGATGCTTACAGAAAACAGATAGATCACTAAATAATTAACGAAAAACGATATATATCGTGTCGTAGGGACTGAAACCTCACAGTTTTCTGTGTAAAATGGAATTTTATATTTCTAGTTTCCAAAAAATATATATAATTCTGTATAACATTGAGTCTATGCGTAAGCCGTAACAGCGGATATTGATTTAGTCATATAGCGGATGTTCTTAAAATAACTTTACGCACAGCCGTTATATGGAATAATCAATATGCAGCCACAGCCTTCTAGATAATAGATTTCGATTGTGCACGGATTTTATGTAAACAAAAGAATAGTATTATAGACATCCGGATATTTTTTTTGTTATGATAAAAACGTATTATGATAACGCTCTATGAGCGTACATACAGATTAATATTCAGTTCTTCATTTCTCGTGTCCAGAATGCGATTGCTTTGGTCTGTAAGTTGAAAGTGTATCCTTGATAATAACGGATTATGAACTCGTAGGTACACGGGATTAATTGGTTCTGATACAATTAACCAACCGGGAGGAGCCAACGGGCTAAAACTGAATAATATGTACCCTTGCTGGGCCTGGCTAGACTTAGAAAGATCTACCTGATAACTACCTTCAATAACATCACATACCAGATTGACTGCAATTGTTGTTGTTATATTTACAATTCCTGGTGATATATGACGTCCGGCACCAAAGGGATTGTTATTGTGTTTTAGTATAACCAGTGGTGGGGCTATTTTTCTCCATGATTCAATTACTCCCGGATAATATTCTTCAATAAGATCGTCAAGTGATTTTTTCATTTTAGCGTTATTTAGATTTGGTATAATAAATGTTTGTAAGTCTTTTTCTGTTATTTTATAATGATCAAGAAATATTTGCTTATATTCTGGACTTGTGTAATAACTATTGAGTGTTGTCGCAATTTTTATAATACTTCGATTGGCGATGTATAAATTGAATAAGATACCATTTAAGTGTTTTATTGACTCGATTATTTGCTGCTTTACGTTATCATCATAATGTTGTGATAATGAAATAAGTAAATTTCTTAAATCATTAAACGTTTTATCGTATTCAGGTTTAAGAGTATCTAAAAAACGTTTAATAAATCCTATATCAACAATTTCTCGACCCCTCCTCTCTGGTGTATCGATAATATTGAATGCTGATCTAATCATCTTGGGGATCCTTTTACCATCAAAATCGGTAAAGTAATATATATCGTTGTTTGAATCAAATTCAAATACTATACGATTCCATGGATATTCTTCTCGATAACCTGGATTTTAAATGAATTTTTCTTCACTCGTTTTAAACTCATTTTTAGTTGGTTCTGAAACTCCATTATAAATAGGTGCGACTTCAGGCCATCCTAACACGGATCTAATCGAACTTTGATAAGTATCTACGAGGTAATCAGGAGAATTTCTTTCAATCACCGCTGATAATGTTGGTTCATGAACAGTAATCGCTATTTTAGATTCTGTCCCTGTGATAGATTTAATTCTGCGTTGGAACTCATCATTAATCTGTTCTATTTGATAACTGCCCGTTGAAATTCCAACAACTTGCCAATCAGGTGTTCCATCTGGTTTATTTTTATTCGCAAATACCAGTGAATTATTTGGTTGTTATCCACCAAACGGTTTCGATCTGATATTAGGCCAGCTATGATAAACTCGTAATTGCGCTAGCGCTATTTCCTTTGCTGGAATTGCAGTCGGAAAGTTAACGCTAAATTCAGGATTCGTTGAACTTAATGATATCATAGTAGTTTTTGACGGCGTTGTATTAGCTACGATCTGCTGAAGTAATTCGCGCGACTCTGACATTATTATTATCGTTATTATTTAATTCTCCATCTTCCTGTTATTGTCACTAGCGATTATGAATGCTTCATCGTAGGTCTTCATTATCGTTACGAACTCCTCATCGGATATTTTACCATCACAGAGATACGCTGAAAGATACGAGCATAATTTAGTGTATGCGGCTGTTGCTGTGTGCAATTTCATTATATACTCGTTTAGTTTATCATTCGTACACGTAGATATTTTCTTAGCGATAGTACTGAAAATACCTGCGCATGTTGTTGCCGTTGAAACTATAATTGTTACAACTGCAGGCGCTGTCATCGTTATTGTTGATAGTAATAATCCAGTTCCAGCAATAACAGCAGAAACCGTGTATACCATTATATCAATAACAACCATACGACGACGATATTTTTTTACCTTTATCGTGTAATCGTCGATGATATTTTTTAGTTTAGTTTGACACTCACATACTTGAGTGTATCTGTCACGTTGAACGTCGATAAATGACTCTTGATTCATTATACTTATCTAGGTAACTAATTGAGGAGTTTCAGCTACAAACTCAATAGACCACCAATAATCTGCTGTGGTTAACTTTTTATCATCCGCTATCAGCATAAACGTTTCCTCGACATCTTTATTTAACACTATAGACACAATTCCAGAAAAATCATCGGTTGAATGACGCCATGGAAATGTGGTAAATATACTGAATTTTGCTCTGCTAAACACAGATAATCTATATACACCAGTGACCTCTGCGGTATATTTAAAAATGTTATTTTCCTGCGACCATGTTGCTTTTCCTGATGCGACTGTGTACACGATATTGTTAGCTCGTCCGTGTGGAATTTTAACGAGATTAGTTTTTTGAATAATGTTAGGAATTCCACTAACAATATCGTTGATTTTCATGTTAATGTCAGCGAGATTAATAATAACATTTGGTGGAGTTCCAAAAAATTCGTTAATATTTCTGTTTACATTTCTACGAAAATTTAGAAATGTTTGTATGTGATTATTATATTCAGCTCTAAATACAGCAATTCCATCATTGATTGTCGTTAACGAAGTCATTATTTGAATTTCCTTATCATCGACGTATTTTTTAGTTGCGGCGTCAAAATCTGTTTCTGGTGTTCTGAGATTATTAATACCATTATTATTCATGTCGAGAAATGCACGCATTATACCACCGCGCACTGACACGTATTTGGATTCTTGATCATCGACGTATTTTTTTGTTGCTGCATCTGTATCTGCGATTGGATCTCCAAGATACGTAATTTTTCTTCTTGACATAATAATGTCACCGGTAAATACATCACCAGTTTTCTTAACATAGTCATTAACCGATTTACCGGAATCTTGTATTTTACCCTGATCAGTAAAAGTAACGATATTATTAACAACCGCGTTTGGAATTCGTATAAGTACATCTGGTAGTTGTATATTACTCGTTTTTAATCGTCCTTGTTTGTCCTGAAAAACGACGACTTCATTTTGATCCACACTTGTGATATTTAATAAATCGTCGATTTCATTTCTGAGCTGATCAAGAGTTGCATATTTAGATAAATCGATCTTCTCCTTATCTTTGCGAGTAGATCTTCCATAAATATCTACCATTATATTTACTGATATCAGTTTAAGTATTATGACGTAGTGTAGTGAACGCGTGCACGACTTTATGAGGCGGTGCTGTTGATTTTGATACAGCATCAAGCACAGCGAGGGTTTCACGACCGCATATTGGAGGATCAGTTATTTTTTGTGTTGGTAGCGTTGAATACCAGATTGGAATATCGCCGGTAACGTACTTTAAAAATTCTTTTGGTGGTGCTAATCCATACGAATCGAAATAAATAATTCCACGTGGATCAATTGCATATCCTACCCAGTGCGTGCCTGGACCAGAGTTTTTATCGAGATTAATGATACCGGTTTCATGTTGCATTGCAACGGTAGGTAGTTGATCGCGCATAAAAACACCTCTGAAATTTTTTATTTTTAATTGCTTAGCAGCATTAAGTAAATCAAAATTGGACATAGGTGATATTAGTAAACTGTTCCTGGTAATCTTAGACCCTTTCCGTATGAATACGGGGTCCCTGGTAATCTTAAACCTCTTCCCTTTTTTTTCGATTCCTTGTCCGGTTGCTTTCTTTAACGCCATTCCAGCAGCTGTTCCAACAGCACCTAGCGCAGCTGCCTTTGCAACAGCAGGGGCTGCAGCTGCTATTAATGCTGGTATTGCTGCAAGAAGCGGAAATATACCACCCGATTTAGCAATATCTTTGATGGCGCCCGCAGAAAGATTAAGTT
The DNA here is from genome assembly GCA_016617855.1 of Megalonaias nervosa. Lineage (NCBI taxonomy): Eukaryota > Metazoa > Mollusca > Bivalvia > Unionida > Unionidae > Megalonaias > Megalonaias nervosa. Next base: position 43,604 of record JAECUM010000977.1, on the reverse strand, counting down.
TGACGAATTTATTTGATTTTTTAGCTTCATTGAAGTTTTTAAACTGACGCTCGGTCAACGATAGTTTATTTGCACCGGTCATCTGTTCTCGCTTTAGCGATATTTTTATTCCATGATTATTTTTTGATGCTGATTGCAGCTTTTTAATCTGACCAGGAGTCAGACTCACACTAACGTGATGATATGACATTATAATTATTATGGATGATCTAATTACATGTTTTCTACTGGAGCATCAATAACTCTCATTCGTCCACCAACACCTTCGAGTAACATCGATTTATCGCTGAGTATAACAGCAATTGCTCTGTAATTAACAATAACTCCTGTTACCACACGAGCTCGAAGATGAATATCTACAACAGATTGTCTGGTTAAATCTAAATGTTCTAGAGAAAAGTAATAAATCGGATACAGCGTTGTAAAATCTAACTGAGATATTTGTAAACCAGTATCAATGTTTTGATCACGACCCATGAACGACATAAGACGATGATATGCACGTGCTACATGATTTTGATCGAAATTCAGTAATATATCCTCGGATGGTTCTTGATGTCCATTTATCCTTAATGAAACCTCAGAAACACCAAGTTTATCAAATATCATGTGACTATGTGCTTGATCGTTTACTCGTACAGCATTTTGAAACGTAATAAATATGTGTCTTGGCGCAGAAACACCTTGCTGAGAAGCTATCTGCCATGTAAATAAACCATCAATTGCACTCTGAACAACATCTGTGGTCATTGTTAACCATGACAACGTTGAATTACCGCCTTGACTCATAAAAGATAACAACCGGTCTTCTTCAGATATTGACGGAGTCATCACTGGCATCCACAGTGAAAGTTTTGTTAGTATTACTATACCATCACCAACACCAGCGGGTCGCCAGATTGCATCATTATCATTGCCTTTTCGTACAAGTACAACCGTATGTTTGGCTCCGAAAATGACTTTTCTGACATTTCTACAGAATCCAAAAATATGTGACAGTGGAATTGCACATGAAAATGCTCTTCTTCCACCACTCAACATTGCTCCACTCAACATTGCTCTACGTGCTGCAAATCCTAAGTTGAAATTTGGATTAGAACCATGAACCACCGGCCATACATCAGCGTCAAGGTTGTTGGCGAAGTTTCTTGGTCGTCTCATGTTGTATTGATTGTTATCAGAGTGGTTAGAAGTATCTTTTGAGAACATCATAGATGGACCAGCTGATCTTGAATAATCGTCGCTGTATCTCGCAAGACCAAGTATTGTTGTGGCAACATCGACGTCTTTCTGAATTGATTCAATATTTTTTCTGTCAATCATGTACGTAGCGCTGTCAAATAACGCCATAATACCATTATTAACAAAACCAACCATAATATCAGCGGCGTATGCTACTGGTGCTGCAGGATTAGCGTTATTTATAATTTCACCTTCGACTTCAATAAATGCTTCAGCAGGTAGGAAATATCTACTTGTATCTTGAACCTGTAGTTCAATTCGTCCACGCTGATCTGGAATTCGTGCGTCGTAAGAATAATACTGATAATCGCGCACAGACTCATCTTTGAGTACTGGTGCTTCCATGTCAAACGCGGGGTCAGATATGCGCTTAAACATCTTTATTATTATCGTCTTCGTCTAACTCGAAGACCACTTCCTGCTATCAGACTAGCGGTTATATTTTTTTCCCTTTCCGACATCGGGATATCAGCTAACTCCGCTAGTTTTTGATTAGCTGCTTGATTTATTATTTTACTTACATTTGCGGGCATCACTTCAGTGCTAGGTAATTTCACAGGTTGAGGTCGGGTCGCTTGTGGTCTGCGTATTAATCGTGATAGTCTATCTTTAATTGCTGAGAATGCCTTGCTAGCAAGATTACCAACAGCGCCTATACCCTTTTCACGAACAACATCAATAGCTTTCATTCCTAGCTGCTTTGCAATCGGTATTGCTTTTGGGGCTATTCTTCTAAACAGACCCTGAATAACATCACCTAATCCATCTCCGTAGGTCGTTTTGTATACTGGTAATCGAGAGTTTATTACCCCGACCATGGTAGGTCCACGAGTATTGTGTATGATCATTTTATTATTAAGTGACTTTATCACTAATTACATACTTAATCACTATGATAATCATCGGCGATTTCATTAATAAGAGACCGATATACATTAATATCCATGATACCGCCTGTAAATAATCGTTTACAAATATCAGCTGGTTCATTAATGATTTCTGGGGAATTATTACCAGCTCGTTTTCCTCCAATGAGGATTTCTAGTCGATCGACATCAGTAAGAACGTTATTGGGACAGGTAATAAGACAACTTCCTAAACCACTTCCAGTTGCGCCAGGAGAGGTGTCTGACGGAATATATTCTTCTTCTTCCTCCTCAATTGGTTTCGGTGGTGTTTTTTTAATTGGTTTCGATGGTGTCTTTGGTAATTCTGGATAATCACGAAGTGATTGCTCAAATGTTTTTGGTGTTTTTTGTTGTTGTCTTTGTTGTTGTTGTTGTTTCTTTTTTTGTCGTTCTTGTTGTTTTTGTTGTTCTTGTTGTTGTTGATATTGTTGTTTTTGTTGTTCTTGTTGTTGATATTGTTGTATTTGTTGTTGTTCTGGCGGTAATTGCATGAAGGTAATATAATTATCTATTGTATGAAAATACTCAATAAATTTTGGATCACTATTTCTAGCCTGATCAACGTCATAGTATATGCGAAATATCCATTTGTACCAATTATTACGACTTATAGGTTTATCAGCATATTTAGATTTTAAATAATGTTTTCGATCATTGAAACTTTTCACAGCAATCACAGCTAAATCTCCTGGATTTTTAATATCTTTAATATAATTAATAGCACCTTCGATAAATTTGTCATTTATGTTAATTCTTTCTTCTTGTTCTGGTAGACGTTCCTTTATATCACCTATTTCAGCACCTTCAGGTTGATCTTCATCCTCAGGTATTTCCTGGACTGGCATCGCAGCAGCTATTTCGGCTGGAAGTTCACGTAAAATTTCTTTTGTCTTTTTTGTTCTTCTTGCTATTTTTCCAGTTGCTTCAGCGGTTTTCTCTAACACAGGTAGAATACCTTTAGTGTTCTCAGTGATAGGTTTAAATAATTTTTTTGTATCCTCTTCAAATTCAACTTGAGATTCCTGACGCGATTGTAGCTGTTGCTTAACAGAATCACGAACAGGTAGATATTTTTTAATTGCCTCTAGTCGCTCTCGAGCTAATTTAGCTGAGTGTGGTTCTCCAATACTCATTATTGATAATATTTATAATGGATGTTTAATTTACAGCAGCAGGGAGGGTGGACGACAAACGCGTAGTGACCAGTGCGTGAAAAAAATCAGAAAAAATCTGGTCAATTAGAGAAGTTTTCATTATTAAGACAAAAACTTTTGTTTTACAGCCTTTCGTAGGAACCATTAATTTCAAAAATAAGGTCTATATAGTTAAGCCAAAAAGTTGTAGGGTCCACCCTCCCTGCTGCTACCTGGATCCATTGGAACTATCCAAGATCCGCAATATACAGAAACTATTGCAGCAAAGTACGAATCCCGAAACAAATATTTAGAACCTGAATATGTTGGCGAGTTTGATCATGATAATTGGATTACAGCTGTATATTTAGTTTCTAGAGGCATCGAAGTCGTAGATGACTTTGGCGATTATGATGATTTTAAAGAAAATGTAACGTTGAAACGAAGAAAATTTTTAGAGGAAAAAAATCTAAAAGAACTCCAGAAGGCGATCAGCCTCGAGGTTTACTTGGTAGTGTATCATCTTATTTTTCACTGTTTGGTAAGAAAACGCGCAGTGGAATCACTTGCCCCGACAGTGTTGTAGCTGACGTAGACAGATTTGAAGTTCTTGTTGGTGGAAAACGAGCTGGTAATAATTCTCCAGAAATTATTAACGAAATCACATCCATTTGTCAACGATTATTTACCGGCTGCATCATGGATATTAGCGTATATCGGTCTCTCATTAATGAAATTACCGATGATTATTATAACGATTAAACAGTTAGATATTATTATTATAATAGATGATCATACATGTTGCTCAACGTGGACCAACCATGGTCAGGGTGGTAAATTCAAGATTACCTGTATACGAGACATTTTACGGGGATGGATTCGGTGATGTTGTTAAGGGTTTATTTTCGAGGATAGCCCCAAAAGCAATACCGATTACAAAGCAATTAGACATGAAAGCTATCGACGTTATTCGTGAAAAAGGTATTAGTACTGTTGGTGACGTCGCCGGTAAAGTATTTTCTGCCATCAAGGATAGATTAGCACGATTAATACGACGAAAATCTCAACCCGTAAAATTAGCCAGCACTGAAGCGATGCCTGCAAGTGTTAGTAAAGTAATAAATCAAGCTGCCAATCAAAAACTAGCAGCGATGACAGAGTCATTGGCCGAAGAGGGGGAAAAAAATGTAGCAGCAAGTTTGATAGCAGGAAGTGGTCTTCGTATTAGACGATGATTAATAACATAGAAATGTTCAAAAGTGTATCCAATCCCGCATTTGACGTGGACGCGCCAGTTCTCAAGGATGAGTCTGTGCGTGATTATCAGTATTATTCTTACGATGCTCGAATACCAAATCAGCGTGGACGAATAGAATTACAAGTTCAAGATACAAGTAGATATTTCTTGCCTGCGGAGGCATTTATCGAAGTCGAAGGTGAACTTGTAAAAGCAGATGATACTGAATACGGCGCCAATGATAGTGTTGGTTTTGTCAACAACGGTGTCATGGCGTTATTTGACAGCGCCAAGTACATGATCGACGGAAGAAATATTGAATCCATTCAGAAAGATGTTGACGTTGCTACGACAATACTTGGTCTTGCGCGATACAGCGACGATTTTTCAAGATCAGCTGGTCCATCAATAATGTTTTACAAGGATACTTCTAATAATCCTGATTATAGGCAATATAATTTAGTACAAACACCGCGTGATACTGCATCTGATCCACAACCAGCTGGAATGATAGCTCGGCCCGGTGCTGCATTTTCAATAATACAAAGTGCTAACGTGAATTTCAACTTGGGATTTTCAGCGCGTCGGTCAATGTTGCTGGGAGAACGTAGAAGATTTTCTTGTGCAATTCCATTATCACATATCTCTGGATTCTGCAGACACGTTCGAAAGGTCATTTTTGGAGCCAAACATACAGTTGTACTTGTCAGGAAAGCAACCGACGATGATGCAATATGGCGACCTGCCGGCAAAGTAAATCTAACAAAACTTTCATTGTGGATGCCAGTAATGACTCCAGCGATAACCGCCGAAGATCGGTTGCTAGCTTTTATGTTTAGCGGCGGCAAATCAACGTTGTCTTGACTAACAACAACTACAGATGCTATTCAAAGTTCCGTTGTTGGTTTATTTACGTGGCAAATAGCATCACAACAAGGTATCGCTGTGCCGCGACATATATTTGTTGCGCTTCAAGATACTAGACGAGTAAATGATCAAACACGTAGTTTAATGATATTTGACAAACTCGGTGTTTCCGAGGTGTCATTGCGAATAAACGGTCACCAAGAACCATCTGAGGATATTTTGTTAAATTTTAATCTAAATCACGTAGCGCGTGCATATCATCGATTGATGTCATTCATGGGACGTGATCAAAATGTAGATACTGGTTTACAAATATCACAGTTAGATTTTACAACGTTATATCCGATTTTTTATTTTTCACTGGAACATTTGGATTTATTTAGACAATCCATTGTTGATATTCATTTTCGAGCTCGTGTAGCAGAATTACCCGTTGTTAATGGTAGTTACAGAGCAATCGCAGTTATATTATCCGATAAAGCAATGTTACTTGAAGATGTTGGTGACCGCATGAGAGTCGTTGATGCTGCCGTAGAGAATATGCAAACGCTGATTTAAATCAGTACATTTTTTTATAAATGTCATATCATCATGTTAGTGTCAGTCTGACCCCGGGTCAGATTAAACGATTACAATCGTCGTCGGCATCACGATGTGGAACAAAAGTAACATTAAAACACGATCAAATGTCCGGTGCAAATAAATTATCGTTGACCGAACACCAATTTAAGAGATTCAACGAAGCTAAACACGCTAATAAAGGAATACGATTAAATCTTTCCGTGGGCGCCATCAAGGATGCTATTAAAACCGGAGGAATATTTCCGCTTCTCGCAGCTATCCCAGCATTGATAGTCACAGCAGCTCCAGCTGTTGCAAAAGCCGCTGCGTTAGGTGCAGTTGGAACTGCGGATGGAATGGCTCTAAAGAAAGCAACAGGAAAGGGATTTAAAAAAGGAAACGAAAAGGTCACGGTCTGAGACTTCCAGGGTCTCTACCAAACAACATTTGGGGACGCGGATTAAGAATTCCAGGGACTCAACGATAGTTCCACTATCGAATTTTGATCTTATCAACGCCGCTAATCACTTAAATATAAAGAATTTTAGATGTGTTTTTATGCGTGATCAATTACCGAAAAATCCGGCACTGTCAGAAACAGGTATTATCAATCTTGATTCATCAACAAGGCCAGATACTCATTGGGTCGCATACGCTAATGATCCACGTGGAATTATTTAATTTGATTCGTATGGGTTGGCGCCACCAAAAGAATTTTTAAAATACGTCGGCAGATTTCAAAATATTCCAATCTGGTATTCAACGCTACCAACACAAACATTAACGGATCCACCAATATGTGGCCGTGAAACACTAGCAGTACTTGATGCCGTATCAAGATCAACGAAACCACCTCGTAAAGTTGTACATGAATATACATTAAATAATCGCTAATCATATAATGGTAGATATCTACGGTAGATCAGCTAAAACTAAAACCCAACAAGCACCAGGTGAAGAATTACTCTAGCGAGTAACAAAACAGATCAATGATGAATTATCTGACATGCTGAATCTTGCCAACGTTGATCCAAACGAACTTGTTGTGTTTCAAAACCGTGAAGGAAAATTGAAGACAAGTAATATTTCAATCAATGATATTATTATTCGCAATCGATTATCGCGAGAAAGTCTCATTGCTGTATATGACAAAGAGGGCAAACTTGTTCCTAGCGTTGTTAGTCCATCGTCGATCCGAGATAGCATAAGTGAACGATTGTTAAAAACCGGTGATATAATGAACGGCGTCATTAACATGAATAATAATAAAATTACCAACATTGGAGAGCCGCAGAATGATCTCGACACGGTAAAAAAAAAAAATACGTAGATGATAAGGAAATTACGATGACAACTTCGTTGTCGACGATCAATGATGGAATGATCGCATTTAGAACTGAATTTTTTTAATCATGTACAACTATTTATGAATTTTCGCAGAAACGTGAACAGAACTACTAATGATTTTTTTGGAAGTCCACCAACCGTTGATATTAAACTCCCGACATTAATACAAAACTCAATGATATTGTCAGTGGAATTCCTAATATCATTCAAAAAACTAATCTGATTAAAATTCCTCACGCAGCGACTAATGTCGCCGTCAACAATATCGTGTACACGGTATCATCCGGATCATCAACGTGGACACCGCAAAATAACACTGTTAAACATACCGCAGAAGTAACCGGTGTGTACAGATTGTCCGTTTCAGTTCTGCAAAATTTATAATATTTACTACATTTTCAGGGCGTTATTCAACCGATAATTTTTCTGGGACTGTATCTGTAGTGTTAAATAAAGATGCCGAAGAAACGTTTATACTGGTATCAGATGATAAAAAATTAACCACTGCGTCTTACTGGTGGTGCATAGAATTTGTAGCTGAAACACCTCCGTTGTCTTAGACAACAACTAAAGTATAATGATAGACGTTAACAGATACAGATACGATCAAGTAACAACATGGCAGAATAAATTAAAAACCATCATCGATAATTATACAGCAAAAATAAAGAAATATCGTAGACGTGCAACCGTCGTTGATATCATGGTTTATTCGGTTTCTACGCCAGTTGCTGGAACCGGCGTAGTTTTATCAACGCTGACGATGACGGCGCCGATCGTTGTAACAATCATTGTTTCATCGTCAACGTCGATCGATGGAATATTTAATATAATCCCGAAAAAAGATAAATACGTGCACGAATGAAAAATTGAACGAGTACACGATGAAATTACACACAGCAACGACCGCATATTCCAAATTATCATCGCTTATTTCTTCGTCGCTTAATGATGGAATAATATCCAATGAAGAATTCAGTATCGCAATAAAGATCTACAATGAAGTATTCAACTTCAGTGACACAGTCACCGTCGTCGTTAATGAAAAAATTCCTGAACAGGATTTAAAACAATAATAGTATAATAATGGCTGAGTCAAGGGAATTACTACAACAGATCGTCACTAATACTGCTCCAGTAAGAACCACAATGATATCAGCGAGCTCGACTTCGCCTGAATTCAGTATTAATTTTCCAATTGCAATTCCAGCTTCCGAGATAGGTCTAGTGCAATTACGGGTTTATTATAGTTGGCCCAATATTAGGTCGACATCGTTTGGTGGACTACAACCGAATAATTCATTAGTATTTGCAAATAAAAACAAACCCGATGGAACTCCTGATTGGCAAGTAGTCAGTGTACCCACGGGCAGTTATCAAATAGAACAGATCAATGAAGAATTTCAGCGCAGAATTAAATCCATCACAGGAAAAGAATCAAAGATTGCTATTACTGTTCATGAGCCAACGCTGTCGTCGGCCGTTGAAATATCATCGCCGGATTACGCCGTGGACATATATCAGTCTTCAATCAGGTCAGTGTTAGGATGGCCCGATGTTGTGCCGGTTTATAAAGGTCCGCCAGAACCACGCTTGGAAGAATTTACTACAACGGCAAAAAATATATAAAAAACCTGACGTTTACATCAACGGAATTCCTAACGTCAATGATAGACTTGATTGGCTAGATAACAAAGATCATACTGATGCTGATGGAACATGGTTTCCTCATTATCGTTATTCTACATACAGAATTACATACGATGATAATGAACCTCGTGCAATTCCCGATGAAGAACCTATCGTTGGATTTGTTTATTTAATCGAATTTGAACATAATATTAAAATCGGTGAATTAAAAAATTTATTTTTATCGTTGTCACAAGTCTACGACGAGGACACAAAAAAAAATATCGTTGAAATAATACAACATCTGAATAAACTCAGATCAGACATGGCGATGATCAATCGAGCTTTCATCGCGAAAATGCTTGAAGAAAGTAAATTATATCCACGAGTACGTATCATAAAATTTTTTCTTGATTATTATAAACCATCAATCGACATCTCAGCGTTTACAATACCAAGGCTAGATTCAGCTAGATTTAAAAAGACACTCAGGGATATCATCGATAATTACTTTCCAAAAATCCTCGAATCATGGAAAAAAATAGCCCCACCAGCAAGTATTCTTCGACACAATAACGATCCATACAGGGGTGGCCGTCATGTTTCACCGGGCATCGTCAACATCACATCAACGATCGCTGTCAATCTAGTATGTGACGTCGTCGACGGCAGTTATCAAGTTGACACCGATAAATCCAATCAGGCCCAACAAGGATACATTCTCTACTCGTTTACCCGTCAAGTCCCTCCAGGTTATTTGATTGTATCAGAACCAATCAATATCAATGTTGTTTATCTGAAATGTCACAGTCGTCTCTTATCACGGATACATTTCAAACTTACTGACCAGTCTGGCCATTTGCTCGATCTTAGGTCGGAGTCGCTGAATGTAGACTTGTACGTGGAGGGGGTACATGAAATTTCATGGGGCTTGCGCCCCCACCATAATAGCATCTGTCGCCGAATGCAAGATAATATATCTTTAGCATTTTTGGAGACTCGAACACGCAGAGAGTCTACACTAGTTGATCTGCACGCAGACGCCTTAACACCACGGCTATCGGAGCTCTACAAATATACAGTTAAATTTAAGTATATAAATATTCACACTGCCTCACAGTGACTGTCACTGACTGTGAAACCAGCGACAATGTCACGGACACTGAAATAATATTATGATTCTGAATAAATGCTGCAATTTTATGTATTTCTGCAGTCTATGTTTTGTTAAAATACTGTATTTTCAGGCTTTTTCATGCAGTCAAGGCAGAACTATCTAGCAATAAATGCACTGGATCGATATTGTTCTGGTACATTCGCCTACTGCAGAACTGCGTATATTCATTTAGTATAGTGTCGTCTGCTGCGATCTATATGTGTACAATATAATATTACGGCTGAGGTTTTTATGTTCTGTTTGAGGATATATTTTCTGCAATTAATACTTCCACAACGTTGAGATGTCTGGACTGGAGAGATATTTAAACATTACGATTAGATTGTAGTGCCATAGCTGCTCAATTACTCTATCAGTGATAAGAATCCGTCATCACTGAATATATATAAGCAATAACTAAAAAAAAAAGGAGACAACTACTTGATTCCTCTATCAGCGATGACGGATTTATCTCTCTTCATTACACATACCGGAACGTGATTCTTTGTTTGAATTTTTTCGAAAACGCCGATTTAGTAGTATTATTTGCAACATAATATATTGAAGCACGGCAAATGCCGAAATATTTACCAGCCGCATTCGTTGATGGGAAAATTATTTCTTGACCAGTATCTGTATTTGTAGATATAACCGACCTAGGAGTCTTATCATTGTAACCAACTCTACCGAATTTTAAATTCTGACTCTGTGTAACAACTTCAAGATTACATAAAGAGTTATTTTGTCTATTACCGTCAATATTATTAATTACAAGTCCTTCTTCGATGATCCCAAGAAAACATTCAAATACGAATCTATGGGAGTAATAATATATATTTTTTCCAGCACGGAATCTGAGATAATCAATACCATTGTCAGTACCGACTGGGGTTTTCAATCTACAGTTTCTGATTACACCATCACGAGAAGCTTCATAATTTTTAATGATAGGATGTTGAACAAAAATTTGTTCCATTGTATATACAATATTATTTGTCTAAATGATAATCTTGAAATCTGGCCAGATAGTCTTCAGCGGTTTTTAACGGAGACTCACCTGACGATTTCTTCTCATAATATCGTTTCAGCTCTCTGTATCTTTTACCACCACACGCTACACATAACCGTGTTTCTCCTCTGGCTCCAACACCGCATCGTAAACATGGTTTTGGTCCTAGACTCCCTCTACGATAACTTTGCATATGTTGGCCACAAAATTCATTTACGCATGATTTATTACAAGGAGTTGAAAATCCAATCATAAGCCATCGGCATCGGTTGTTTGTTTGAATCATTATATATATAATTAAAGTTTAATTAAACATATATATTTGTCTTAAATATAGTATGGAGGAATTTGAGAGATTATCCACAATTGAACCTTCCACCGCAAGATTTGATCTTGACAAATTACCAAAATCTAAATTTAATTTTTCGATGCAAGATCTGGCTTTGATAAATGGCGATATAACCGATCGTATCCGTGAAGGTAAAAAGGAATTTCTCAACGATGGTGCGGCTCATACTTGGTCGACATTCAGGATTATGAGCGACAAAGATGTTGTTGTCGATGCTAGAATGAGCGACAAACGAAGTAAAAATATTATTAACTACCTCGACAATCAGCGATATATTATTTTAGTAAAATTTATTGTTCAGACAGATGATGATACTTGGATTATTCGTGACAAACGCGAACCTGTACGACTTCATACTGGAAATAATACTGTTACATTAAATAAACAACCCAAGCCAGGTGTGCTTACCGGTATCGATAAACCATTTTATGAACGGGAGTATCCTGTCACGGCAGTTACATATGCAATATATCCGCTAAATAATAACCCCAGCGTTGGGGATCTCAAACCGATGAAAATTTCAAGACTAAACTGCGTAGCTGAACGAGTTATGGAACATTTCTCAAAAGCAATACGCGGAAACGGTTTAACAGATATAAGACGCACAAAAATAAACGAGTGGGTAGAAACAGTTAGAGATACCGGAGCATCTATCAGTGACGTTGCTAAGCTAGAAAAGAAATTAAAATTTCCAATAACAGTAAAAACACTGACCGGAGAGATTTTAGATAAGTCAAAATACCCATCAAGAGGAGCTCCAATAACAATCATTGATCATAATGCACATGCATGGACCGATGCTGTAACAATATTTCCACGAGTTAGGACAGTTAGATTTTATGACGATTATATATTCGATGCTATCGGTGATATCAGTAAGAGCGACCCTGTATCTGTTTGGTTATTTCAGAGTTCAGAATCAGCATATTACGATCAGTTTGTAAAACCTAACATAGATATTTACCGTAGAGAATCTCTCCATGAAGAAATGAAAAATCTTGCACTGAAATATAATTCTGACAACGTCGAAGTTGAGCAATTATTGAATAATTGTTTTACAGTTCCATCAGTTGCGGCTCACTTTGCTCAGAAGAAAAATTCATGGTCGCAGACACGATCAGAATTTCTTGAAGATGCTCAACGTAGTTGTGTCGAATATGGGCATGGCGGATTATGGAATACCAAATACGATCATCGTAAAGTTATATCCGTTGATATGGTTGCGTGTTATCCTGGAAGTTTTCTTGGATACGGAGAATGTTCTGAATATTTCAAAAGATTCGGACATCCCACACATGAAATGACAAGAGTTGCGATAAATGGACTATTGCCTGATTTTGATTTAACCGGATTCGCTTGTGTAAAATCGTTTAAGTTTCGTAGTAATCTTCATCCTATCGTTTATGTGTGGTTTGGTAGACATTTCTCAGAAAAACATTGGGTTCCAACGATGTTATTACGATACATGCTTGATGCTGAAATTTTAATATCGTTGAGTGTAAGTGAAGCTATTATATCATATCATTCGCAGAAACAAGTTTGGCTACCACAACAAAAACAACATTCACCACTGACGGATTGGGATATAATCGATTACGAAAATAAAGTTGCAAAAGATCTCGGTAGAAAAATAATTGGTAAATTTACTCAAGGTGGTTCGTATGATCATAAACGGCATTGTACAAGATTGATCATGGATGATGCTGAGTTAGATTTTATAATTACTGATACAACGAACAAAGGAACATTGGTAAGCAGAAGCAATGCTTATTTGTCAGATGGAACCAAACTAGGTACAATCGTGAGTTATATTGATGGTGAGTCACCACAGTTTACTCATTTAAGATCTTCTATGCTCGCTTACGTTTCTATAAATTTATTATCGATGATAAATAGATTTCCTTGTTACGCCGTCAGAGTTGCTACGGATTCATTTTATGTGGATAAAAATATTTAGATTTGGTAAAACCGTTACTCAGTAGCGGCGAATGGGGATCATGGAGAATAAAACAAGAAAGTATACTCGATTATTCTGAAACAGCAGATGTTAATATCAAAGAAATATACTACGGTAATGACAATCAAATACCAACATCAACATCACCGTGTGTATTCGATCCCGTGGCTAGACATAAAACCATTTATCTCAATGGACCTGGAGGATCTGGTAAAACAACACGTGCGATTGAATTATTTCGGAGTTTAGACATGATTGTGTTGACAGCTACACACAGACTAGCGAGAGAAATAAAACAACGAGGAGTAAAATCTCAAACTTATCATAGTTTCTTTAGATGGTGTGGAGACACGTGGACACCTGAGCGAATGGGTGAGAAATATATTCCCAAAATCATTATCTGGAATGAAATTTGTACAGTATCGTTAGAAACCCTAAAAATATTTCTTGATTGGTTATTGACAAAAAATACTGCTGTGATTATGTGCGGCGATCATGGTCAACCACCACCTTTCGTTGGGCAGTCTCCGCACGAGTGGTTAAAAACATTTGTGGATTATTATGAAGAAATAAATGATGATCATAGAGCTATTGATGAACCCCTTAAAGAATTTAAGAGATTAATCAGACTACAGCCAGATAAAATACAGTGTGAGATAATGCGTGAAATAATTCCAGAAACTCCTGTAAATGATTTTTGGAATCTGTGGACACCAAATGATTTGATAGTTGCGAGTAGAAAAATAGTTCGTGATGAATTACAAGAAAAATTATTTCTGCGTCACAAGGAAAGATTTCCAACGTTACCTGTACCATTATGTTATCGCCCAGCGGATACTCGACGACAGAATATTGAAGTTGATATTCCAGGAACAAATGAAAAACAAAATCTCGTATTAAATGATATTATTTTAGTTGATGTTGATGTTGTTGAGAGCTCGTTGAGTATGAATAACTCACCGTGGAAACTGGGATATGCTATAAGAATTCACTCGTCACAAGGATTAACTATTACTGATACAAATATCTGGATTATCGATGACAGAATCGAGTGGTCAAATTTAGTCTATCTAGCAATATCTAGAGCCAGGAGAATATCTCAACTACACAGAGTTGTCATAGACTCCACAGAAAATAATAATGAAACTGTTAGTGACACCGAAAGTGTTATTGGCGTAATAAGAAAAAAACTATTTGGTTATAAGCAATGTGACAAAAAAAAAATAATCGTGATTTTGATGTCGATGTTGAATTTATTATGACGCTAAAACAACGACAGAATAATCGTTGTGCAAGTTGTAACTGTCACATGTTGTGAAAGTATTCGAGTAATAATCCAAAACAATTTACCGTGGATAGAATTATTAGTGATCTTGGTCATACACGTGATAATGTGACGCTGACCTGTCTTGAATGTAATCGGCGTCGGGGTGCTAGTTTACAAAAGTGAACGCGGTGGTAATTATGTGTCTTTAGGAATTATTTGTAATTGTTCACGTACAAATCCACGCTGAGGAGCAGTTGAATCCAGTCTGTAGATTGCAGGTCTACCCGTGGATCTAACCACGCTAGAGATTTTATGTGTGGTCACACTCCAGATAGGATCAGTTGCTCTTTTTTACCACCTTCAAGTTCACCAGGTTCATATAAATACCTTACAGTCACATTACCTAATACTGGTTGAGAGGAAGATTCACGTTGTTGTATTGGTATATATTTTTTTGTGATTGCATTAGAAGGTTTTATAGAAGTTGCACGAGCAATTTCATTATTTAACGCAGCTATCACACTTGGTAATCTTGCAACCCATTCGCGAGATCTTGTATCTGTATAAATTATTTCCTTCGCATACTGGTATCCAAATAACCGCTCAGCAAGTGTTCGATTAAATCTTTCAACGATTGCCTGATCACGATGACATTCAGTGTGTCCTCGTCTGATTTTCACGTTATGTTTTTTCAAAACGATGATACTGCACCAAGAAATTCTTTGCCAGGATCAACCTGTAGCAACCGTGGCCATCGTAGGCCACCACGTTAATAAATTCGTTCGAACGCAGATGCAACTTCAGTTGCTGTCTTTGTCGACAATGGTTCTGCTTCTTTATATCTACTTGCAACGTCAATGACAGTTAGCACGTATTTATATGTGCGTGATTGACGTCCACGTGTTTTAATGGTATCATGTGTTAAAAACAAAATATCTGTCTGATGAACTTCATTGGGAAAGATGACATCAAAATGTGCAAACTGAATTTTTTTAGGTGGTGGTAGATAAATTTGCCATATTGCTTGTCGTGCTAACCACGCTGCAGCAACAGCACGTGAAACCTTTGCAGCTTCAGCGAGTTTACTGATCGCTGCTTTGCCCTTCCAATATCCTCTCGGGGAATAATAAATGGACTCCATTATAATAATCATATAATTAATTACCCAGCCCCTAACATAATTTTGCCTTTCATACCAGCTTTTACCAGAAAAGCAGCTAATTTTTCTCGAAACGATTTATCTTTTATATTATTTATGGCATGAATTAATTTGATATCGGCGAGATGTCGCTGTTGTAAATCTTTACTTCGATAAGCGATATCATGAACGTAACACGCTTGATCGATTTTATTTACGGGATATTCTCCAGGTCGCGGTTGATCTTGATTGTCAAGACGAATATCTAAACGAGTTCCTGGTCCACAATAATTATAGCCCGGTACGTGTTTTTCTCCGGGATATTTCGCCCAAGGTAATCCTGGTAATTTTCCCAACGCTGTAGTAGCGTCACCGCCGACTTTGTATTTGTTAGAAATAAATTTGTATTTTTTTGTGCCACACTTTTCACACTTACCTGTCAGTGCGCGTTTTTTATTTTTTGTTGTTATTGTTGTTAATCCAGTGGTGGACGTGGCTACCCTGCATCGAACACAATATAAATTCATAATATAAGTTATATGGATATAATTGACTTTTCTGCGACACGAAAACAAGAACCAGTTAAGCATCACCCAGCGCTACCGAATTCTATCAGGATGATAATAATAGGTCCATCTGGATCAGGCAAAACACAATTATTGCTTAATTTGATAATGAGATGGCTGAAGTGGGATAAATTATATTTAGTAGCTCTATCTGTAGATGATCAGCGATGCTATGAAGTACTCAAGGATTTTAATGAAAATGCAAAATTGTTAAATGAAGACGGTGATGTTATTGATTTTATTACTGATATTGATGAAGCGCCATCTGTAGATGATCTTGATGGTGGTATTAACAATCTTGTAGTGTACGATGATGTTATGCTGGACAAACAATCAAATCCAGCTAGGATCTTTTCTCGAGGTAGACATAAAAATACAGATGTGATTTATGTTACACAGCGTTATACACAAATACCTAAAGTGATCAGGGATAAATGCAATATTTTAGTTGTATTTAACGGAGTTGATAATCATACGCTGCAAAATATTTATTATACTTGGTGTTCAAGTGACATGGACATGATTAAGTTCAAACACATTTTTTCAAAAGCACAAGCTACTCCGTTTGTTTTTATAAAAATAAATTTGCATGATCCGAGGTCAAGATATCGTAACGAACTTGATACAATATTTGGATAAACCACAGCAGCAGGGCGGGTGCGACCAATACGCGGATCACTGTGTGTAAGGGAGTGAGGTATCTATATAATTGGGACCATAATTGGTTATGATTGATACCAAATTTGTCTTAATGGGTTATGATTCGGCCAAGGTGGTCTGTTCACCCTCCCTGCTGCTGTATTGCCATATTTGATTCTTAATTAATTCAACTTATTCCTAATTTTATCAAATTATCAACGCAGTTTTGCTTGAAATGCCAAGTAAAACATCTGCAATATCAGTTCAAGCGGTTTATATCTTCATTACAACCTTAATTTATTTAAAATATGAACCAGTCTATTGTACTTAAGATCCTGCTACATGTATTTCAGCAGTCCGATAATACCCCTTTGAGCGGAGGATCGTCGTATTCAACATGATGGGCGGGAAGAGGTCGGATGTTACGTATGATCACATATTTATACGATACTACTTTGCGGTAAATAGTTTTAAAATATTTTATTGGTTTGTCTGATAATAGACATTGACCGATAATACCCCGAGTGACGTTATAGAGTACCATGTAATCAGTCACATCTCTGATTTTTCAAATGTACACACAATGAATGCAGAGTTTCACTTTTCAGGCATTTTAAAGGTATGGTCAATGGATTCTGAGTCTCCACGAAATCTCGTTAATTCCTTTGTTCAGTGAATGTAGCAGCAACGATGTTAATGATAATCAAACCGAGCTCAAAACAGACAATTTCGCGCATGCGCAACCGGAAGTGCCTTCAACGGATCCTATATTTCGATAGTGACCCAATTGTTGAGGATGGTGGTGGCATTGCAAAATGCTCTGGCTACCTTATCTGAAAGTGGTTTGCTCCTTGACTGACTCAAGGAATAGTGGCATGAGGGAAGCATGGACCAATCTGACACGCTGTTCTTTAGGGCATGCAGAATCATTGCCGCCGGATGCGCCCGTCATGGACAACAATGCAGCCCTAGGGAAGAAAACTTCCATCCCTTCAGTGACGGTCGCAATATACGAGGCAGAATCCTTGCCATTCCTGGAGACAGTGCATCAGAATCTTCGCAAACAAATTCAAGAAGGTGCACAGATTCCTGCAGCTCTCACCTTATGCAGAGGAAATTCCAGTACAGGTCCCGGAACTTCCGACATTAACGACTGGGAGTAATAAAATTGTCCATTTTGATAAAAAGTGCTCTTTCTCTATGTTCTATGGAAGCTTACAGTTTGAAACACTACATCGATTTTGTTCAACCACTTTAAAACTCCACAGCGCTATCCTTTTCTTGCAAGTACCAGTTTGGCAATTTTCATTTCATATCGTTTTGAAAAACACTATGCGGTATATATCATATCTACCTATGTCTCGGCTATTGGCTATGTACATAAATTGAACAACATTCCTGATCCAGTCATTCCTTTCTTTTTCAAAAACTAATGCAAACACTTCATAAACATTTGCGCATACTACCATTGATAAATGTATTGCAGAGAAAACTCGTTCTAGTCCTGATTAGATTAATTCACAACGCCATCCGTGTGGCTCTATTTAAGTCTATGTTTCTCCTTGCACTCATGCATTCTTGCTGTTAGGGGATATGACAGACAACCTGGTTGCGGAAAGCCAACTTTAGTTTTCTCGGGTTCAGATCAGTGACATTGGTTTAGTTGTCGAGTTTACACATTACAAACATTCCAAGAATACCCCTTTTGCCTAAGTGTCATGCCCCAAAAAGTACAGGACGAATGCCCTGTCCATAACTAGGTAGGAGTTCAACCAAGCCTTGTGCACATCGCTCGTGCTATGTGGTTTTAATCCTCATTTATTCAAAACACATACTTTTAGGATTAGGGCAGCATCAGGGTGCTAAGCATTGTCTATCAAACAGTGCTATTTGAGTCTTGGATAGGCGCCAGTCATATACCTTTGAGAAATATATCTGCTTGAGCAATACAATTTCCAGTTTGTAATTTTGTGCTGACTTCAGGTCGTTTTGCACATCACCATAGCACTTCCTACTGCCTGGTTCTGCTTTTCAATTTTCTTCTTTCAGGTCTTGTGGATGCACAGACCGATACCGACATCCACATCATATGGACACTGCACTTCATATGGGTTCACCGGAGAGCACTTCACTTCATATGGGTTCATGCAAGACATGACCATCTTAGAACACGTCGTTCTTCCACTGGCGTTCTGGGACAGGGAAATACAAACATCTTTTTGGATAGTGTGTGCACAGCTCGGCGTCTCGTGGGTACACAGATTGATACAGCCATCCACATCATATGGCACAGCTCTTCATATAGGTTTATTGGAGAGCACTTCATGTGGGTTCATTGAAGGCGTGACCATCTTACAACACACCATTCTTCTACTGTCGTTCAGTGGCATGGAATACAAACATTTCTGGATATTGTGTGCCAGTTTGACACAAAGTGTGCAGGAATGGTGCTGTTAATGGAGAAATCAGTGGCCCGAGAAAACAATTCTGGTGAACTGTGACACTTCCGCAACTGTTGAAATCATTAACAAAGGCCGATCCAAAATAACTCTTATAATGAAATGTGTTCCAAGACTAATATGATGTGCTGCCAAAGGACAATTCCTTATTCAGGCTCGCCATATACCTGGTAGGGATAACCTTATAGCTGATGCTCTTTCTCGATCTCAGAACGAGACGTTCCGGCACTTGGTGCCCCAAACAGATCAAACTTCAGCTGTGTGCCCCCCGGCTACAGAGTTGATGCTATTTTGACACAGCGTGTGCAGGACTTGTGGTGTTTATCAGTGTCCAATAATGCTAGGTCAGTGTACAGAAATGGCTTCAGTGTGTGGTGAATTTTTGGCCATGGCAGGCATTGTTAAGTGTGCTTACTCTTTGTCCATACTTTCAGAAGATGTTTCGATTTATTTCGTCACATACTGTCACACCAGGCTGCAGCCGCAGTATTCCACAATTAAGCTGTACCTTGCAGGTATTAGATTCCATTACCTACAGGCTAGGCATAGTATCCCTTTCCAGGAGTCCGACAGGCTGCAGTGTATACTTCGTGGGATAAAAAGGAACAACATTTCAAATAGTAAGCCCATATTTCCTATTACATACAGGATGGTGATGCAGTTGTCGGCTATGTTAAGTGAAGGAGTCTTTTCACCTGATGTGGATTTGTCGCTGCAGTGCATGTGTCTGGCGGCATTTTTTTTTTTTTTTTATTCTTACCATGTGGTGAATTCACAGTTCGATCATTGCAAAGCATTTCTTCAGGCAGCTACTTGAGGATTCGAGATGTGACATTTTCAACAGACAGATCTATGTTTTTACTGACCTTGCTGTCTTTACAAAATGGACCCATTTTGTGCTGGTGTCAAGATTTCATTCTTCTGGAATTCATGGTTGTGCCCCGTATCCTGTATTTGAGCAGTATTCGAGTTAGCGGCGGCAATGTGCTTTGGCTGGAGGTCAGGGTGCAAATGCCCCTTTATCTGTCGATTCCATGGGCCGTCCATTTAGTAGGGAACTTTTTTCTGACGTAGTTAAAGCTCCTACTGGCACGCATGGGCTATGATGAACAAAACTTTTCTCGTCATTCGTTTCGTATTGGTGTAGCTACAACTACACCTGCAGTTGGTATGGAGGACCATCTATAATTAGGACTTTAGAACGATGGTCTTCATCATGTTATACGCGCTTCATCAGAGTTCACCCTAACCGACTTCTTTCTACTCAGGAACAGTTGTGTACATACATTTAGTATCATGTGCTGTGGTCCTTCCAAATGGATTTTCACATTACAAACTGGCATCCTCTTTTTAATATCAAATACAATTTGGCATTTTATCCCCAATCAGATACTCATAAGCTGTACTAATAACGTAAAGGTCATGCCATTAAACACATTTCTTTTACAGTTTTAAATAGGAAAAATATTAGAATATTTTCTTCAGGCTGAGATCAGCCTAGCTCTATTCCACGAATCTGGGATCAACCAAGAATTCACTGTTATGTGGTGATCAGCCTAGCATAGATTTAGTTAAGATGGGATCAGCCCAGAATACATTAGCATGCTGGGATCAACCTAGCATATAATCTACTTAATCTGGGATCAGCCCAGAATATACTTGAACGCTGGGATCAACTTAGCACAGATTTTACTTGAGCTGGTATCAGCCTAATACAGTCCACGGAAGCTGGGATCAGCCCAGATTATACTTTAATGCTGGATCAGCCTAGCACCAATTATCCTTGAGCTGGGATCAGCCCAGAATACACAATAATGCTAGGATCAGCCTAGCTTAGATTTACTTGCAGATGGGATCATCCCAGAATATACTCGAATGTTGGGATCAGCCTAGCACCAATTCTACTTGAGCTGGGATCAGCCCAGAATACACTAATGGTGGGATCAACCTAGCACTGATTGGGAATCAGTCTTTTATATTCAGATTCTAGCCCATGAGTAGCCCCCAGAGAGAGAGAGCCAAATATTTTTAAAATATTTAAATTAAGTATTGATGTTATTTTAGTTATGAGTTTGATGTTGTAGAATATTGGTAATAATGAATAGTGGAATGCTTGAGAGAAAGGGAGTGAGTGAGAGAGAGAGACGAATGCATATACTCATGTATCCTATATTTCTTACAATACATGTATTAAATCATTTCTCGTAGAATTCAGTATTGTTTTGTTGTGCATAAAAGGAAGTTTTACAAATGCATGTTTAAAATATGGGCTACCTAGAAAACCCAAAATGTCTGATTCCCAACATGGTTCATTATATTTTCGTAATAATTTGTAAAGTTATGAAGTATATTGGACTATTGGAGCTGGAAAATTGTTAATACCAGTGAATAATGTTGAGCCCGAAAATGGTGTTCAGTATGAGTCGGATGTATATGTTGGTTGGACAAAAATAGACTGCATGACGGTCAATCTCCCTTTCAACGGTAGTTCGAAATTAAATGTAGAAAGGGCAGAATACTGAACCTAATTAAAATACAAACAGTTTAAAAGCAGAATGCAATTCACATTTTTTTTAATCAATAAATATAGCCCTGTGGACCATATGCCACAAAATCATATATCCATATCAGGGTTAAGATAAACTGAATAAATAAGGTTTCAAAAATGAAATTAAGAAAATTATTTAATTAAAGATATTTATTTGAATACCTCTCTCTGCACAAGCATACTATGGCATTGATGGACTAAAATCCCTAATACAACATTATGGAACAGACAAGAACTCTGGCATGGTAGTCAGTAAACTATTGATTCAAGAAAGTAAGTTTATGTTAGTGAAAATCCTATTTTGGAGCAGATGTATCCAAAAGATAATATCTGTGAGCTCTGGAAAATTGTAAATAACAGCCACAAAGA
This sequence comes from Megalonaias nervosa, assembly GCA_016617855.1. Classification (NCBI taxonomy): domain Eukaryota; kingdom Metazoa; phylum Mollusca; class Bivalvia; order Unionida; family Unionidae; genus Megalonaias; species Megalonaias nervosa. The sequence goes on along the minus strand of JAECUM010000977.1, from coordinate 21,223 downwards.
TCAATTCCCCAACATCTTGAAGCTGACAAAACTAGATATTCATATGCCCCTTTCAGAAGGAAGCGAAAATATACACAGATAAGGAGCAGAGTTTGCTCAGAAATAATTAACATTAATATTTATACAACTAGTGGTGACATCCTTTAAAAGATTTTGATTTCATTAGAGCTCTAAGAAAGTGGAGAAGGAAGAAAGAGAGACAGATAATGAAGTGTTAGGTAAATATTGAACTATGACCATTTTCTCATCCCCGCCCTTCTTTTCTACTCTCCCCTTCATTCAGTGACAAAGGGTGAAGTTCCACTTAAGATAAAATCATGGCAGCATCTCTTCTTAAATTGTACATGGGGGAACAAATTTGGAATTTCTATTTTTATGCAGAGATATTTAACCAGTGAATGAAGGTGCTTATGGCATAAATAAAATTAGTACAGAATCAGCAATGGGAGCTATTTTAAACTGCTCAAGTTTATTACTTTGTGTACAATTTTTAAAAAATATATAGAATAGGACTAGGTGTTGTCAGTAGTTTTCCTTCTTCACTAAGAAATGCAAGTACCTGGGTCGCTGCAGTCATTTGCATCTGCAGGAAGTACAATGTGATAGATTTTGTTGGTATCCATCTTTATTCCCATGCTTGGATTTGTTCTAGATGAGAGTTTCCTTGCACGAGGAAATTGCTTTATTTGTTCTGTTTTGAAGATGACATCGTAATGTCTTCCAAGTTTAAAGTGAGAAAAGAAAATGGTAATAAGTTATTTTCAAAGCATTCATTCCATGCAAAACAAAGGTCCTGGTGGCTAAAGTGAGTTAAATGGAGCCACCATTAAATGGCCTTTAGCGTTGAATAAAACTCACTGACAACCAACAGGTGGTCTGTTTGAAAGTATTTTTGTTTTCTTGTCATCGATAAGAATCGCATATAAATATGTGATAACTATATTTCTGTCTGTAATATGTATACTGGAAATACAACCAGTATGTCAACGTACATAAAGGGGCACCACCTACCTTCCAAAGAAGGAAAGACCATAAAGTTCATATGTGTATTGATAAGTATTGTATCGCAGGCTGTCGCGCACAGTCTCCATCGATGAAGAGGTCACTCTCAGGATTGCTCGTGCAAGTGCAGTCTTCGGCAGACTTCACAATACTGTGTGGAACAGAAGAGGAATCAGCCTGCCAACTAAGCTCAAGGTGTACCGTGCAGTAGTACTGCCCTCCATCTTGTAAGCCTGTGAGACATGGACGGTGTACAGTCGCCATGCAAAACAGCTGAACTCCTTCCACATGCGCTGCCTCAGAAAACTGCTCCACATCAAATGGCAGGACAAGACTCCTGACACAGAAGTCCTCCAGAGAGCAGAGATGACAAGCGTCCATGCCATGCTCAGAAGGTCACAACTCCGCCAGGCTGGTCATGTCTGCCGTATGCCTGATGAGCGCCTCCCAAAGAGACTGTTCTATGGGGAACTCGCTGAAGGCAAGCGTTCCCGAGGAGGCCAAAAGAAACGGTTCAAGGACACGCTCAAAGCCTCCATGAAGTCCTGTGGCATTGACCCAGACAGCTGGGAGCAGCTTGCCGAAGACCGCGCCGCCTGGCGTCACCAGATCAACTCAGGCGCAGCTGCATTTGAAGAGCACCGGATCAACGAGGCCAAGCAGAAACGCCAGCAGAGGAAGAGCAGAGCCAGTGCCGACCTTCAGTCCATCCAGCCCCCGGCAATTCCCTGTCCTCATTGCCCTAGACTCTTCAGAGCGCAGATTGGCCTCACCAGCCATCTGCGCACTCACAGACCAGCCCAGATCTGAAGTCATGGTCGTCTTCGAGACCGAAGGACGAACATCATCATCATCATCATCATCATCATCGCAGGCTGTGTATCATGAATCATATCGATATGTGGCACAGGTGTGTCTTCACCCCTAGTAATGACTATTGCCAAATATAGTATCCTATGGTCAAATGTAAATGTATACTGTCCTAAAATAAATCTGTGGTTCACCAATCAGAACTCAAGACTTTGTCATGTGATGTACTGAAGTGTCCTTATGTGCTGTGGAGTCTTAATTATAACTTCTATCATCGTGCCAGCACGAAGATGCAGGAGGGTTGTACTATAAAACAGGTATCATGGTCAATTTCATTGTATTACCTTACTAGAATGAAAATGCAGGAAGTCTGAAGTACAATGCTGGTATCATGGTCAGTTTCATTTTGTTGCAAGTATGAAAATGCAGCAGGGCTGTGCTATGATGCTTTTATCATGGTCAGTTTCATTGATATTGTCATCTCAATGTGCACAAATATCATCTATTAGTATTTACATAGTTACACAGTCACTGTTCTTTTCACAGTCTGGATCCATGTATCTGGACAAATACTACACCGCCATAGGTCATTGTGACCTACTTTTCAAGCTTAAGTTGCCTTGTGTTGTTTGTCAGATTCTCAGATAATATGATTTGTATAGTCTTGAAACTTGATAGGTATGTGTGTCCTAGGGAGTTCTAAGTACTTGAACACCATTGCTTGCCAAAAAGCCCACTGTGACCTACTAATTTGTTTTCAGATGTACTCAGCATTGACCATCTTGGGCATTGAGAGATTGGAACCTCGTATATATATATATATATATATATATATATATATATATATATATGCTATACCTATATATATATATATAATGGGTGTATGAAGCTGAGATTTAATGTCTTGAGACTTAAGGTTTTGTTGGGGTTTTTGTAATTGTGTTCATTTCACAATTTAAAAAAACAAATACTGAAGGCATCTCCGAATTTATACCAAGTATCCTTGACGTGCATGTTAAATAACTTTAACTCTTGGCAAGGAACTCAAAGGTAATCGGTGATACTTCCCAAATTGGTAAGTTTTGAATACCTAGCTAGATATGCAACTAATATATGCTCATTGTAAGATAAACATTGAAAATAACATTTCATGTTTCATCGATCAACAAAAGCAAGCTTTTGCTTTGTAATGATGTTCCTTTAACTTGGAATGAAAAATATGGAAGACCTGATTCAGTTTCCAATGCTTGAAACCATTGCTGACTTTTCTGTTAGTCATGAAACAACATCGAGTTGATGTGACATCTATAAGGTAATTATAGAAGTTTGGATTGGCTGATATTTACATCTCGGGTCTTGATCTAGAACGCAATGGAAAAGGTCAATTAGACTCTGAGATTTGCATCAAGTTGGTCATTGCATACAGGACACTGAGTGTTGAGCATGACCCTTTAGATGGACAGTCACTTACCCTGGCCTGCTTGGAATCGGGTTCAAACCAGGGACAGTAGAGATGCAAAATGAGTGTGTTATGACTATGAATCGTATGCTCCTACAGTAAATCATTATTTTTAGCATCGTCAAATTTTTTTATGAATTTTTAATTTTAGCATATTAACAATACATGTTCAGTCAATTATATCAGTCAATTATATGAAATTTGTTGATGTTTATGGTCAGCATCAACTATAATAAATACATGTGCAAAATGTCTTTGCACTCAAAATAAGGTGACATTAATGAATTAGATATTTCTATCACAAAGAGCACATCACTGGCATATTTGTCCACACACTGTTGAAGAGCAGAGTTCTTGACCAGGACATTCTGCGTGCTGGGTACAGGAACGAACACCTTGACATTGCGGATCAGTCACTCCAGTTTGCGCTCCTATTTGGGATGTTGCTGTCGCCCCTGTTGATGAAGAAATTAAAAGTGAATAAGGACAATTATTTTAAGGCATTACTATGTATAGTTTCAACACCATTGCAATGGTTACAGATTTCATAATAATGTACAGATTTAAAACTGGGAATCGACCAATATTTTTGGGATCACTTATTGTACATCAGAATTATTTGTTAGCTTGCATGACTGTAAAACATAGTATAGTCATGTGTCAGTCACCCATCCAGTCATCAGTGTTTGCTGTTATCAGTCAGAAGCTATGTTTTTGGTTCCATTATGATCAAGCTTGGAAATCATACTTATATTATCAATTTGTTTGACGAGTTTGAATATGAGCGAGATCCATGGATATTAATGAATTGATCTTGCGTCTGGTTGACTGAACTTGTTACCAATCAGTAGACCATCTTTTTCTGATCTGACCTTTTTAAATATATTAAGCTCATTATATCATCAAGATTTCAGACAAATTAATAATGACCAAGATCCACACATATTAACGAGGTTATCTTGCATCTGAGTGGCTGAGCTTGCTAGTACTCTGGAGTCTGTATTTCTGAAAATGTATTCTTGTATCACCAAGAGCTTAGCCAAGGTTAGCAATTTGAACTATATTCTACACTACTTTCGTTTCACTTAGGACTCGGATCTGGTTCAGTACCCACGAATGCAGACCCAGTATATTTTTAGAGCATTTTTTCCCTCTTATTTTGGTGTTGATACAAGAGCTCGATTTAGGCATTCTTGGTATTGATTTAATAGGCATTATTTATTCTTTAGAATATGAACATTATGGTGTGGTTTTGTGTGTATTTTAACAACAGTGCAGAGTGAGTAATGATGCATTGAAGTTGATACGGTGAAATTTGTGGCCCATTTCAATTTGCTTGGCATACAGCCCAGTCTCCAGATAAATGCCATATAATCTATGACAAGAACTTTACCATGAGCTCATTTTTGAAGGAGCTATTGATTAACTTCTGATTTATTAGGATTTAGACACAGTGGAAAGTTCAGTATTGAGAAACAAGTCTAGAGACTATATAGGAAAAATAATTTTGATCGGAGTTTACATGGCACAATATGACAGCAGAAGGAGACAAAGTCACAATCGAAATAATCTCGTCCTTTGCTACTAGAGGCGAATCATCAAACACATCAAATTGATGTGTACTCCTACAACTACATCTAAGGTTATTTTACAACATGACGGAAATCGCCGTGCGATTTTCCAATCCTGCAGAGTCATTCCCCGTGAGGATAGCATACAGTTGTTATCCAACAGCAACTAAAATGGCTACTTCCTTCCCAGTCAGAATATACCATCAAGCGGGCGATTCATGAGTTAATTCTATTTATTTTTGACACGTGACCTATTAAAACCCAAATCAGAAAGATTTCTAATATTTAGGAGGTAATTAATGTGTAATATAGAAAAACATACCTTGGTTTTGTCCCTGGGTCTGACCAGGGGCCGCCCTTCTTTCGGCTAACTCTCTCGCCCTTTGCCTGGCTAAAGCTGCTTCTACATTTTGTTCTGTGCACGTCAGAGAACAACCGCTTGGACAGCACTTCAGGTTACGTGGACACTGTTCATCACTATAACATAGATTCAAACAAAAGTTTGCTTCCGTTGTGCTAATTCTTTGCCTGCAGTATCCAGACTTTGTTATATTAACCCGTATGCCATTCTCACCATTATTGGGATGAAATATATAAAAGGTTCCAAAGAAGTCTCTTAAAATGTTGCTTGTGCTTCCTGTTCGATCTGCCCTCGGAGTCATCGTAAATGTAAAATTGTTGTTTGTCCCTGCACCTGCAGGGGCATTAGGGTTTTGCGCGTTTACCTGCTGGTTTCCCTGATTAGAGTTCAGTGTGAGACTTCCTAAGGGATCAACTACAGCAGCCCCAAAACCTTGTTGGTCTCTAAAGGAAACTGGTTGAGATCCTGTTTGCTGCTGTCCGCTTCCTCGACCAATCCATGCCATGCCAGCTCCTCCCTGATCGACTGGACCTTGCCCCGGGACACCTTGGTCTCGTAAATCCAATGGCCAGATCGGGCTAGAACCTGGATTAAACATAGAACCAGCTTGGCTTCCAAACTGCTGCTGCTGTTCTAGTTGCTGAAACCTGAAACTTGGGTCCTGTGGAGCTGCGGGTCCAAAATCGCCTTGTCCCGGCCAACCAAGGCTAGAACCGGGAACGTCACCACCTTGCTGTCCAAAGGATGCGGCCGCTAGGAAAGGAAGATGTTTTCAAAGCGAATTAAGTCTTGTAAAAAGCAGTTTGCGTGATTTAGGCTTGAAACGTTTATTAAATAAACACGAAAACACGGAGGACTCTGTACCATATATTCAGTCTAGTCTATACCCAGGTATGTATGTATGTATGTATGTATGTATGTATGTATGTATGTATGTATGTATGTATGTATGTATGTATGTATTGTTACGTATATGTAATTAAATTGCTTGTGTGTTAGTTTTAAAATTCTTTTTTATTTTATTTTTGTTTCATTACATTTTATTGTAATGATTATTTTCACGGGATTCGATATTTTCTTTCAGTAAATTCTGTTTATCTAAAACGCAAAAGATATTGCATTAGCACTATTTTTAACTCACTATGGTACATAGAATTTGTAAACACTACACGAAAACGATTGGCTATTGCCAAGGTCATTTCGGTCTACGTGTAGTCTGATTAAACAATGTTTTATTTTTAAATTTATTTCAGAGTGAGAATCTGGTACTTAGATAGGGCTATTCTTGCATACGTGACAAATGGCATTTTATATTATTGCGATGTTCAAATTAGTAAATCGCGCGGCCTATCACGTGTAGTACCATGTGACCTAAAATCGAGGCTTAAAACAGTTATCTTCTACTAGATCGGGTCAGAGTCGTTCTTAACACCTTGAGGAAACAAGGTGTTTCTAATTGTTGTTGTCAGTTTGATTTTCATTGTTTTGGAATTTAATAATTTATTCTCTAGGAAACTAAACAAGTGTACTGTTTTTTATAAAAAGTTCTGGGAGAAAGGAATTCAGTGGAAATTTATTCTGGAGTTATACGGAAACATAAATTGTGATTCAATTGAGGAATTGTTGCCATTTGCACAACGACCACATCTGACGTCATCGTCTTCCATATTGGAACGTCATCGAGATTCGAACCTGGATTTTATTAGAACCATTTAGTGACAGGACTTGTATTTTTCATTCTTAGGATTAAATTTTGGATTATATTCACAAACCGTAAGTCCTATTTCCAATTTTTACATTGTTTTCTAGGGAAATAAATTATTTTGTTAAAATATACAAAGCTTGTTGACTTCACTCTTTTCTCTCGTTATTTTTGTACGAGACTACACGTAACAGCATGTATATATGAATGTATGTATATATGCATGTATGTACAATGTATATATGCACATACATACATACATGTATGTATGTGGATGCTTTCTTTCTTCTACGGGTATTTTATTTAAAACGAACGCACGTATTAAAGCATATTTCTTAAATTCAATCAAAGGCTGCGAGCTTTAGAGCAATTATCTTTAAACAGCCACAAATTAAACAAAAAGCCCTCTCCAACCCCCTAACCCCCCAAACAAACAACAAACAAATACAAAGTAATAGCAAGACTTTTCAACTTAGTTTTAGGAACTGTTTTAAGAAATTTCTCTATAGTTGAGGTAAAATAAAAGAGCAGTTATTGGATACTGATTATATTGTATATATGATCTGTCATATATATTGGATATTAAAATGTTGCATACATCATCTGTCATATCTATTTGATACTGATTATGCTTCGTACATGATCTGTCACATCTAGAGTGGAGTTATACGGAAACATCATTCTGGAGTTATACGGAAACATAAATTGTGATTCAATTGAGGAATTGTTGCCATTTGTACAACGACCACATCTGACGTCATCGTCTTCCATATTGGAACGTCATCGAGATTCGAACCTGGATTTTATTAGAACTATTTAGTGATAGGACTTGTATTTTTCATTCTTAGGATTAAATTTTGGATTTTATTCACAAACCGTAAGTTCTATTTCCAATTTTTACATTGTTTTCTAGGGAAATAAATTATTTTGTTAAAATATACAAAGCTTGTTGACTTCACTCTTTTCTCTTGTTATTTTTGTACGAGCCTACACGTAACAGTATGTATATATGAATGTATGTATATATGCATGTATGTACAATGTATATATGCATGTATATATATGTATGTATATATATATATATATATATATATATATATATATATATATATATATATATATATATATATATATATATATATATATATATATATATATATATACGTGTATACAGTTTAATGGCACATCAGCATACTCCTGGCTATATAGTGCCACATAAGTTTACATATTCAATCTAGGTATGCAGAATAAAGATAACGTCAGAAAAGGGTACAATCCTTTAAATCCAACTCTTTCTAAAAGAAGTCCAAGAACTCCGCTTAAACATCATCTCGGGACGCATCCCAGGGCAAATGAAGTGTCTAAATACAGTCGACATATCTGACCGACTGCACTCGAGAATTACCTGGATATATTATTTACGTTAATTTACTAGTGAAGTAGCGAAGACAGGTGGATGAGTAATGTACACCTTGTCATTCTGGATAGATAATACAGGTTAATTATAAGCAAGACAAAGTAAGCATTGTTTTAACACTCCTTGAATGATCATAAAGTGATTAGAAATAAAGAGGTATTCATGAACAATTTCAGTCCAAATTAAAGGATTTGTCAATTTCGTTCAAGAGTCTCACATAAGGTTTCGAAACATTAAAGGTCTACTATGACATTTACAAGATGGAAAGAGTGAAGTATATATGTCTAAGCATATAATATGAAGGGTGTGTGTGTGTGTGTGTGTGTGTGTGTGTGTGTATATATATATATATATATATATATATATATATATATATATATATATATATATATATATATATATATATATCTGTGTGTGTGTGCGTGTGTGTGTGTTATTATTAAGACTATTGAGACTTACGAACACATGTCGGCGCCGCTGGACATTGGGTGCATGTTCTAATCAGTGTACACGTCTCTCCCAGTCGACACTGAAATTAATATTGCCATGAAATGCTAAATATATTTGGAGCATCAAAGAATTAAGTCAGGAAACTGAAATGGTCATCTTCGATAGCCAAGATTCCAAAATGTTAACCTTAAGTGTAGATAGATTAACATATCAGAACCTTGACTTGCGAAGATGGGAAAAAGGATCTAAGGTCTTGGGTTAATCGCATGTATGGATGCTTTTTTTCTTCTACGGATATTTTATTTAAAACGAACGCACGTATTAAGGCATATTTCTTAAATTCAATCAAAGGCTGCGAGCTTTAGAGCAATTATCTTTAAACAGCCACAAATTAAACAAAAAGCCCTCTCCAACCCCCTAACCCCCCAAACAAACAACAAACAAATACAAAGTAATAGCAAGGCTTTTCAACTTAGTTTTAGGAACTGTTTTAAGAAATTTATCTATAGTTGATTAAAATAAAACAGCAGTTATTGGATACTGATTATATTGTATATATGATCTGTCATATCTATTGGATATTAAAATGTTGCATACATCATCTGTCATATCTATTGGATACTGATTATGCTTCGTACCTGATCTGTCACATCTATTAGATACTAAGTATGCTTCATACGTGATCTGTCATATATATTAAATACTGATTATATTGCATACATCATCTGTCGCATCTATTGGATACTGATTATTTTTCATATGTATCTGTCATATTTATTGGATATTGATTATGTTTCATACATCATTGATTATGTTGCATACATCATCTGTCATATATATTTAATACTGATTATATTGCATGCATCATATCATATCTATTGGATACTGATTATGCTTCATACATGATCTTTCATATCTATGGAATACTGATTATGTTGCATACATCATCTGTCATAAGTATTGGATACTGATTATGCTTCATACATCATCTGTCATATCTACTGGATACTGATTATGCTTCATATATGATATGTCATATCTATCGGATACTAATTATGCTTCATACGTGATCTGTCATATCTATTGGATACTGATTATACTGCATACATCATCTGTCGCATCTATGGGATGCTGATTATGTTTCCTACGTATCTGTCGCATCTATCGGATACTAATTATACTGCATACATCAGCTGTCATTTCTATTGGATACTGATTATATTCCATACATCATCTGTCGTTGTTGAAGTATGTATTGAGTATACTACTTGTACACAATATATCTGTGTAGCTATTTTTTACATAATCCTCACATGTCATTTATGACTTAGGATAGATAAAAGTGTTATTCTATTAAGAAAATTCGCTATGATATTTATTGAACCTACTAACATGAACTTATGACATTATTTTTATATCTGACCCCACACCAAGTCTGTTTTTTAATGAAGTAAAGTTGTAATAGAATCTGACGACTTACCTGACAAAACTGACCTTGAGAAAAGCTCTCAGCTATCAACTGCAAGGAGACCTACAAATACAGTATATATTTATATTCTAAGCTACATTAAATACGTACAATTAGATGATTTACCTGCAATGAAATGACATGAAATATAAGTAACATATTATTATTGACCATATCCTTTTAAACCTACCTTACGTATAATAGAGAAATGTTTTAATGGACACAAAGTCTATTGATATTTCTTTTAAAAAATTCCTTACTGGTCATACCACTGACCACTTACAGTCATATCACTGGCCACTTGTTGTATCACTGACAACTTACTGATCATATTTTTATCAAAGATATCTTCTATTTTATTAGATATGGCTCTTTATATAAATATGCCGACGATAACACTTTGTCCTTTTCCTCACCGGAATTCGACACTGATTAACACACTTGAAGCAGAGTCCAACATTCTGAATGACTGGTTCACTGCGAACAAAATACAAGCCAACCCAGAAAAATTTCAAACTCTAGCTTTCTGTAAAAAGACATTCAGTATGAAGCCTGTAGTAAACATAAGCAGTGCTGTCATAAATTGTGAAGAAATCGTTCAACTGCTTGGAATAGACATTGACTATCAGCTGCAATTCGATTCACATGTAAAAAAAATCTCCGTAGGAAACCTTCATGGCAACTTTCTTGAAACGTGTTGATCATGAGCTAATTAAACTCAGCAAACCAACAATCTTAGTTACATTTTTCCTCTCCAATTTCAATTTATCCCTTAGCCAGGCATTTCTGTAGTGACATGAACACTGCCAAACTTGGAAGAAAAAAAATACAAGAGCGGGCTCTAAGGTTTATATATGAGGACTTCACAAGCAGCTATCAGAAACTTACTTACGGCGAAAATACTAACACTGAAGGTGGGCAGACTTCGGGTTACGGCTCAAGAGACTTTAAAAATATTGAAATGTTTGGACGATTTAATATATTTTAAACACAATAAATATAATTGTAGATATTCAAATATTTTAGATGTCTGAAGAATTAAAACCTCAACGTCTGGCAAAAAAAATCTTTCAAATATGCAGTTGCCACTCTATGGAATGAGATACCAAACCACCTCAGAACTCATTTAGATCTTGACGTTTGTCCTGGAAATGTAAGACTGTAAATATAATCTTTGTAAATATTACCCCTTCTACCGCCGTCATCACAGCCAACGTTTGTGTTAATATTCGTTGTTTATCTGTCCTTGTTTTATATACTAATCTAGTGCCCTATTGTTAACTCCTTTCATTTCAAGTAACGTGCAAGTTACATCGCAGCACACTTTTGTAGTCTTATTTGGTGCTTCTTCGTTTATTTTAAATTTAAATTTTGGCCAATATCTTTTTGCAATCATAAATTCTGCGTTTTTTAAAAAAAATTAATCCAGATACTAAATTCATTGTTACTCATTAACTTTTAAAATGCTTTGCTTTCACATGTCACAAGTCACGCGTTGTGTGTTTTGCCCAATTTGTATTTATGTATTATGATGTGTTTGGATGTCTTGCTAATCATGCATTTTGAAATGCCTCATTTGTTTTATATAATGTCTGTAAAAGCTCATTAGAGCTTACGTTGAATTGTTCTTTGAAATCACGCCAACATTAAATAAATCCTATCTTATCCATCTTATCGTATCATATCACCGACGTCTTACGGGTTATAGTTGATCCGTATTTTTCATTTTCTTTTCTTTTAGAGTACTCTCTACGTGTTTGCAATCAGATGATACTGTAAGTAAGCACCTGTTTGTCCGCTCCGATATAGTTTTTGTATATATTATTCCACACGTTGCTGTAGTGAAGTAACAGTTATACGAATAAGAAAAGGGTATAAATAAAACATGTCTCACTCAAACTTTCGTTTTTTCACGGGTAACACAAAAGTATAAAATTTGATTAATTGATTAATATATGAGATATTGAATAAATACGTTTTAAATTTGTTAGCTACCGCAGCAAAGCGTTTTCGAAGGTAGATACAAAAATCTCTCTTTTTCAAGGTTTCGTCATGCATGTGAAATATACGAAATGGTTGATAAGTACTGAAAAGAGTACCAACGCATGCAAGGTATTATCATGCTGTGGCCACTGGAAACAATCGCCTTTTCTAGAGACACCATGGCGGTCGACCGGGCCTGGTGTAGGCATGAAAAACTGAGCCACCCACGGTTCCCAGATGTAAATCAAATGCTGTGCTGTTTGTGTGAGTCTTATGCTCAGATTTATCACTGACTCCTGTGGATACAAGAAGTACAATTTACGTATTTCGCACACTTGATTTCAAAGCGAGACGTATAGTCTGACTGAGGATTAACAACTATCATTCACTCCAAGAACATAAACGTAACTTGTTGAAAAAGCGTCTGACTGAAATAATTCTCAACCATAGTCCTGTCATCCGCCAATATTGTAATAAATTTGGAGTATGCTCATTTGTTTATAGCGCTCGGTTTAAGGATTTCTTAGATGTTTGTGATTACTTGTTTGATTAAGTCGGTCGTGGTGAAATATTCCTCACACCAATATAATTAACCAATTACTACGAGCAAACGTCACGGAGTGAAGTGTTAGTGAATTTCCATGATGCCATGGTTTACTTTTGGTGAATTCAGGTCAGAGGCGCATGAGTGTCTCTGGAGTTCAATAGCCCCTATTAAAAGCTAGTTGTGCACATTGACTGTGTGATTCCAGGTGCGGCATTTATGATTGGAGACTGGTAAATTGCACAATGGAATAAACGGGAAGGGAGTGTTCCGTCGTCGGTAGGCGCAGTTTATTGTTGCCATGATGGTAAATGTGATGCAAAGTTACAGACGAAATGTGGCTTAAAACCATGATTTGACCGGCCGAAGGTGGCATAGTAAAAGTAGTTCCCTGTATTAGGTGGTTGAGTAGCATAGTTTTACGGCGTGAAATGCTAACGGTACGTTACGGAAAGTTAATGAAAAGAAACCATGCAGTTGTGCGGTTGATAGACAATTGGAAAGTTGTCAGATCTATGGTCTTGCATTAATCAGAGCAACATTATTTATATAATGAAGACGTTGGACTTTCCAGTTTACAATAGTAGTTGTATAGAGGTCTTTGGAATCAGGGGAAACTTTTGACTTCTAGCGGAATCGCGCCAGGGTTTGACATCGCTCGGTCAAGTAACCCCTTTGCTTTTTACAGGAAATAAATATCTGGTGGCAGCGGTGGGATATTTGAATAGTTCTGTGATAGTTGTAAGTGATTTGGTTTGATTATGTTTAGTACAGACTATTCAGACTAGAAAAACAGACGTGTCCTATAAAAAAAAAAAAATAATGATAGAGCGCCTTTTAAAATTTCATTTTGGTCGCGCTACATTTCGTGTGCGAACGTAAATACATTTATTTTCTCTTGAGAAAAAAATGCCTAATTTAATTCCTTTTAAAGAAATGTCACATTACTCCTCCAATGATCTATATTCATAGAGATATGAAATGCGTTTTACGGATAATATTAAGAAAGCCAATATAATTCATCAAAGTTCAGATCGTTAGATAAGAGCATATCTTGGATTGTGAAACAACATGTTTTTATAGCCTTAATCTCATCCATCTAGCTTGCTGACATGCAATATGAGTTCACATGCGTGCCGTTGATAAAAACAGTACGGTCATGTGACTTCGCAATTAATCGACGAGATTTTTATCCAGTTAAGGCCAATAAATCTTCTCTGATGTATCACTTTTTATATCGAGTTTTCAAAATTTATACAGAATCTTACAAACACTGGCATGTCACTGAAGCTAGTTACTTCAGATTATTCCCTCCTAGTCCGGCAATTGATTGCACACAGCAAAACATGTATTATCCCTATATTCATGAATATCTACCTTCAAGAAATTGTCAAATATAGGTGATTACTTGATGTATGGGTGGAGAGAAAAGGACTCCCATTCGATAAGCATCCATTATCCATTAATATCTTACATCTCAAAGAGAGACAAACAGACTGAGACATAGTACTAGTATCCTAAGACACCGAATATCTTACATCTCAAAGAGAGACAGACAGACTGAGACATAGTACTAGTATCCTAAGACACCGAATATCTTACATCTCAAAGAAAGACAGACAGACTGAGACATAGTACTAGATCCTAAGACACCGAATATCTTACATCTCAAAGAAAGACAGACAAACTGAGACATAGTACTAGATCCTAAGACACCGAACTTGAAAGAAGACAATTCCTTCGAGTAACATGTCCGGGTTAAGATCAGTGAAATGAAAAATAAAAGATATATCAAAAGGACAATTTTGAAATGCAAAATATATCATCAGCTGCATAATGTCAGAAAGTTATATGTTCTTGAGACTTATGTAGATTTAATTTAAATGATGTCATTACATACAATTGAAAGAAATGCGCTTTAAAGGATGCCATTCTTTCAAGGGATTATTCGAAATTGTTTATGATGTAGTATGAACGGGTACCGCAAGAAAGTTTCATTAAAAGGACCATTAAGTTTAGAAATTTCTGATACTTTTCGTTGGCCAAAATTATCAAAAGACGCAAGTAGGCAAACTGATGACTTTTTATTATGAAAGTTGGACTGGGTATTGAATATTTCAACAGAATAATGTTTGCAATGGATACATTAACTAGATATGCTACATATGAATCTTTGTAGCTTTCTGCAACATTTAGTTTTAGAAGATTGAAGAAAAACAAAATATTACAATAATTCTATCTTCCACTACATGTGAGGTGATGCATGCTCGTCATTTTCTGAACTATTTAAAACATCGGATACTGTTATATTACATTATTAGTCCAGCCAAGACAATTGAAAAGCGATCGTTTCACTATGGCAAAATGGAATTTAAATCTAGTCAAAAATTTTGTTATAAAACATCTGAATATAAACATTTCCACAAGTTTAGTCCAGTAAATATACGAAGCATATATTCTAAAAGGAGAGCAAGAAGAATTGATCTCAATAACAATTTGACAGAAAATAGTTGAGGAACAAAGAAGGGATGATAAAAATAAAAACAGGTGTGGACTTTCCCAATCAACTGTTGAGGACTGCCACTATCAATGTGACAAAGTAAACAGTTGTGGACCTAACCTATCATGTTTCAAAATAGTTGTTGACCCTAGCTATCACATATGGAAAATAACTGCTGTGGACCTCCTTTATCACACACGGCAAAATAAACCGTCGTGGACCTCCCCTATCACCTGCAGCAAAATAAATCGTTGTGGACCCTCCCTGTCACATGCGGAAACGCAAACTGCTGTGCACCTTCCCTATCACATGAGGCAAATAAACAGATGAGAACATTCCCCGTGACATATGGCAAAATAAACCGCTGAGAACATTCCCTGTGACATATGGCAAAATAAACCGCTGAGAACATTCCCCGTGACATATGGCAAAATAAACCGCTGAGAACATTCCCTGTGACATATGGCAAAATAAACCGCTTTGGACCTTCCCTATCACATGTGGAGAAAATAAACCGTTGTGGACCCTCATTAATACAAGTGATAACAGCTGCGTTAATGCAGTTAAATTAATAAAGTAACTTAATAAGATTATAAACAGCGTCATCAACAACAATTATACAAATAATAATGATAATTAATAATTGAAATTACCGACACTATTACTACTTTGGTTGATATTACCAGACTGAAAACATTCGCGTTAATTAATAATAATATTAATTCATTTAGGTGTGCGAAGTGTATGACATGAAAGATACGCCCGTCAAGAGCTGATAAATCACACAAACAATCCCTTAGAGACAATGGAATCTAGACAAGTAATCAATCAATTCAAATCTTGCTCCAGTTCAGCGGGTTAAATTCTCCTAAAATGTTGTCCAGAAATTAGTTTCACGAAAGACGTGTGTGATTTAGATTTTTAATGTAGCTTTAACAATTTTTCAGTCATATCGCTACGATGTCTACAGTATGACAGTTTATTATGATAGGTAGCACTGGGGCATCCTTCCGCAAACATGTAGCATGATGTCCCACCGAGTCACATTATCCTGACACCAGGCCGACCAGTCCAAGCCCTTACCTCTTAATGCTGAGTGCCAAGCGATGCAGCTGCAGGTACCATTTTTATACGTCTTTAGTATGAACTCGGCCGGGGTTCAAACCTGCGACCTCCCGGATCCGAGGCGGACACTCTAACCACTAGGCTACCGGAGCGGTCACGAAAGGCTTAAGTCAAATCAAAGGTGTCTACCGATTAAGTCAGCACAAGACATGATCCATATTTTTATTGTTGTTAGTAATACAGTTACTATTGCAGTCACCGTTGTTGTCGTAGTAATAGTGCCGTTATTATTATTATTACTACTAATAGTACTGCTACTACTAGTAGTTGTTGTTACAAGGGTTTGAATTCCTTACTGTTGTCATGGTGATATATATCATTAGCATACACATTTATCGTCATTCCTTATCATGTACAATAAATCAGGCCATATCCTGGAGTTCTGACAGACTTTCACCTCAATACATCATAAACGTAATTAATTCATGAATGATAACGAAGAGAGGTTATAACATTTCTACAGTTTTGAAGTAGTGTTTCACAGCCGTTTGCTTATTTACCGGCTTGGTCTAATTGTTCAGTATATTTTTAATGCATTGACTTTCACTTTAGTATTCAAACTGAAAAAAGTCTCATCAGGATCAAAAGAATATACGAATGTTTGCGGCTCTGTATCGAATTTCTCTTCAATCTGACTTTTCCTATACGTCGTACCTCAAAAAGTTATTTTTTAAAAACGTGTCGCTCATTTGGCTACTTTTATTCTACAAAACGGCTCGTGTCGTGTCGTAGACATGTCTGTAGAAACATGTCGGCTTCAGTAGGACATGTATCTGTTACTATAACATGTTGCAGATCTGACAAAGTACTGGAAATATACCGCTAGGAAGAGAAGTACCTATATAAATGGCAGAATTATTATCGCTAACTCATGTGATGTATTTGTACACGGGGTCTGTAATCCATTAATTTAATCGCTTACTCAATTCATGTTCATTTTCTTAATCGTATAAGCGCGCGCGCGCGTGTGTGTGTGTGTGTGTGTGTGTGAGTTGGATTTTTAACGTAGCTTTAACAGTTTTTCAGTCATATCACCACGATGTCTGCAGAGTGGCAGTTTATAGTAATGCCTAGCGCAGACATGCAACATCATGTCCCACCCATTCACATTGTCCTGACACCAGGCCGACCAGTCCTAACACTGACATCTTAATGCTGAGCGCCAAGAGAGGCAGCTGTTAGTACCATTTTTATAACTCTTTGAAATGACTCGGCCGAGGTTCGAACCCGCGACCTCGCGCATCTGAGGCTGACGCCTGAATCATCCAGGACACCGGGACAGTTTGTATAATCATTTACATGCTTGTATAGTATATTTTACAAATATTACGTGATTATAATATGTCATACGTATAACTTTGCATAGAAATTCTAAAATTATATTTTGAGTGGGAAGGGTCAAAGAAAACTATGCGCGACAGAAAAAAAAGAGGTAGTTGTTAGACAATTCTTCTTAACGGCGATACATTCAGCAGGGAACTATAGGCAGGGTTTGTACTCATTTATTGGGCAAGATGTACATAAAAGCTATTTTCGATCCTACCCCATCACACCATTATCACGTTCCTAGGGGTATAAATTATCAATCTGATACCAATTCAAATATCTACGCTTATTTTCCGGATGGCAACAAAACCCCAAAGTGTGAAATCTATCTATAATGATGTAGGAGGGTCACATGACGTTTCACACACATGTATGCGCATATGTAGAGAAATTATCATCCCTTTAATTCCATGACTGCGAAAGGCCCGCGGCAAAATATTGCAATAATATTAGTGATACCTCTGTTTGATATTGAATAGGGCTACTGAAAAGTGTTACCTCCGTTCAATATTGAACAGACCAACTTAAAAATAATTTCAATCCGTTGTTTAATGTACATAGATGTAATGATAAGGCAATCGGGACGAAGTGAGTTCCGTTATCTCATTGATGAATCATTGTTGATTTAATTTTTACATTTTGTAACTTGTACCAAGGGCGAACTGCATGAAAAACAATTGGATTTACAGTAAATAATGAACCTAACTCGGTGAGGACTTTTCTAACGATCACATGAGCGAACCCGAATAGGGAGAGATGAGAGGGATGGGGGAGACACAGAATAACATTGTAGTCCAAGAATATTAGTATGCACATATCAAACCAGAAAAAGAAAAATTTACTAGATGTATAAAAACATGTACCAATATAAGTATAAAGTGAGCAACATGTAATATATGTGAACAAAATATTATGAGCAAGAGAAACTTATGTGCGTGTTTGAGAGAGAGAGAGAGAGAGGGTACTTGTAATTTCGTTAATACTTACTACCAGTGCCAATATTAGCCGTGTCATGATGACGTACATCCACACGCAAGTCTATCACAGTTAAACTAAGACAGCTGTGTTCCTTGACGAAATATATAGTGGTACCTGAGCCAGGTTGGGAAACAATATCGTCTTTACCAGTAAGTACGGACAACTGAGAACGGAAATGGTGCGAGACTTGCACACAATGGTCGGAGTCGCTGCTGTTTTAGCGAACAATAAATCCGGATCTGCCGGCGCATTACTCGATGGTTGATATAGAGTTTGCTGCATTTTATATAAGGACAATTCGGTATATAGAATGACATCACTATTAAAGATGTCATCAATGTCATTCATGTTGCGTGTTCTGTTATTACCCAATCGCTGTCTTTCTTAGCGGAGCATGACGCTGATTGGATGACCAGTTACTTACGTAATAATTATCTGTCCTTGAAGAGTTGTGCAAGCTACTTTAACTTGTGTACATGCGAAGTGCTCAAGATTATATGGCAGGTGGACAGAATATTTAAATTTAAAATCGATACTACTCAGGCATTGACAAATCAAGTAAAACTTAAATCTTTCTTCGCACGATTGAATGGTGTGCGTGTGTGAGTGCGTGCTTAAGTAACATATCCTTGCCTAAAAGGTCAAGACAAAGACACACTTACGTTAAAATACATCCTCCCCATGATGATAACTAACTTACGCTGATTTTCAAACAATCTCTCTCTCTCTCTCTCTCTCTCTCTCTCTCTCTCTCTCTCTCTCTCTCTCTCTGTGTGTGTGTACTGTCTTTGAAATTTTGTAAATTCCCTTCAAGTAACACGAAGAATAATATTTAAGATTAAACGTAACATGAACTTGAAATCAAAAACTGAAAATAACAAAGAAGAAAAATGTTCGGGGTTTTCTGGGGGGTGGGGTGGGGTAAAATTACATAATAGTTGTCATATTTGACGAGTCAAATAAAATTTACATATAGTAAACTAAAAGGATTATCTACAAATTTCATACGAAATGAATATTTTCCCTTTGGGCTCTTCAAGTAATAAAGCAAGACGTTAAAATTATCATGGTGGATGGTTCATGGAATCGAAACAAGAACGTTTGATTTGAAGTGCAAACGATTTTAACATTACGCCAGGATAATATTCATTAGGAGATGTTAGACCGTTTTCTGCGATGTTCTCCTAAGAACGAGCATATTGTCTTACTATTTCATGAAAACCATGTGACAATTTCTTTTATTTTACCCTTGTGATTTAAGTATTTTTCATATTTCCTGGTAGGGACATGGGTGAGGTGTAGTTGATACGCTACTTGTATTGGGACATATATTCTCCGAAACCCTAATGCATACACGGACTCACGTGACTTGAATTCTAAAAATGTGTGTGTGTGTGTGTGTGTGTGTGTGTGTGTGTTATAATAAAGAACGTTGCCAACATTTCAGGGATGCGTCAGCCTCCAATTTCACCCTCTTTATGGTGAAGACCATCCACTTCACAATTCATGGTCACTTTGAATCTAGTTGGTATTCGTTACATTCAAACAACAGTATCGGCGAATTTTTAACAAAAATATCATGGCCTTTACAATTACGAAGAAAATAATAGTTGAGTTCATCCGCCAGTTCGCTTGACATTCTGTTTGTTTTCGAGAAAATCTATCAACCTCACCCCGATTTCATTTCGACAAATCACGTTAAAATGTGATGAGGGCAACGAGGAAGGTTTAATTGTTGCGAACTCAATGGGATCGTACCCCTGAATGTGAACTCCATGGGATCGTACTCCTGAATGTGAACTCCATCGGATCATATCTCTGAATGTGAAATCCATCAGATCATATCCATGAATGTGAACTCCATCGGACCGTACTCCTGAATGTGAAGTCCATCGGACCGTACTCCTGAGTAGTTTTAATGCTCATCGGAGTGTACCCCATGAATAGTTTCAGCGCTCAAATGCAAATGATACAATATGGCTATTAAGAATGCACCTTAGAATTGGTACAAATATTACTGTACATTCTCTGTTTGTACTGACAGAAAATTGTAATAAATGTAACTAATTTAAAGTTTGTTTACTTTCTATCTATCTATCTATCTATCTATCTATCTATCTATCTATCTCCAGAAAACATGCCTTTCTGTCTGTCATGTTTTCATCTTTAAATCAACTTGCATGCCTCTTAAGAGAACTTATAGATATTTATATAAAGAACACTTTCAACTCCTGTAAGTGGTCGTTAAAAGCAGGATTGACTATAATATATTTGAGACATTTACGCTAGAATCGGATTTTATTGCTATGCATAGTATTTCATTGCTATTAAAATCTAAGAAATTGCTATGCAGGTGCACCTGTATTCACATTTATGAACAGACGACCAGCTTCATGGAACAATAGAAATTGAGGGTTGCAGAATTTATGAATTTTTTTAGATTCACCTGAATCACACGCAGTATTACTCAGCTTGTCGAACCAATCAAACTTTAAACATATAATAACAGTATTGAATACAGTAATTA